>JAOWBC010001052.1:8282964-8297254 GCA_028566105.1 Hypoplectrus providencianus | reverse complement strand
TATATGCAATATATTGCCATTCACTGAGGCAAAGTATATGAGGTGTGTTTTTAGTCCATCTTTAGAACACTGTAGCACTGTAACCCCACAGCAGACCCATGTCAATTACATCTGCTGTCCCATGAAGAAGAGCATGACTGCAGTCAGATTCTCGAACACCAGAGCTGACGAGTTTTAAAGCCATATGAATTCTCCTTCTAATCTTTCCTCAATCTCAGGACGTTTCCATTGACCTTAAAGAAAAATGGTTGGGCAAAGACTTTTTAATGAATCAACCGCAGCGTATGTAAGCACCCTGTTTGACTTTGTTACATTTCTTTATTAGCACACTAATTTCCTACAAGTTATGTAATATAAATATATTTTTAGTCATAAGTCATGTGTGGTCCTTCCAGCCCTAAGTCAAGTTGTGACCATGGATTTATTTGTGAATATTAAACTTTGTGTGTGGTAAAAATAATAAATAAATGAATGCTGGAGGAAGACTTGCTGCTGTGGGTATCAGCTATAGTATTTGTAGGCCAATATTCTGTCTCCTGTCCCTCCTGCTTTGTCCTCTTTCCAAGGAAAGCGAAAAAAAGCTCTAATCACACAAAAAATCTGTGTTAACCAACGTCAACATGATACTGTACATTTAATATGCCAAAATAGTATAAAATAACCTGAAAAGTGCAGTATTTAATGTTAAACTATTGTGACATGTTCCTGCTCCATTTGTTTGATTCCAAACTGATATAATATTACTTTCTAAGTTCATATTATAATGTAACCTCCACCATCCTTTCTAAAGCCCCTGACAGCGGTATCCCACATAATTATCTGAGGAAATAACTGTTGTGGTTGACCAAAGATTGCAAAATATCTGTCAACACAGGCCATCTGCGTGCCATTATCGCTCAGTGATCTTCATAAAAATGACCTAGAACTCATAAATGCACAATAGGCAGTAAAGCCAAGGAATTGAATGATGGTTTCAACTTGTCACTGCACATTTTTGATGCTCCATTTACATCTGGGCTGAGAAAAGACTGGGTCAGAGGAACTGATCATGGCGGACCCCAACGTAGATTACTTTTCCTGAGGATCCGTGTAAACAGTATCACATGCTAGCGGTCATCTTATTTTCTATGCAAGCTCTATATGACTGAATGTGACATGTGGAATTGAAGAGAAAAACATAAAAGAGAGAGTTTTTATGTAATCTTGTCTGAGTGGAAGGGTGACGGCCTAGACTTTGTGTCTGAAAACCAGCCACATGAAAAGAATGCAGGCAAATGTGGAAGAAAGAACAGGACCAAAGTAAGTGAATAACTGATTGCTCAAAACCAGACAGAAAACAATTTGACTTAGCATTCATGAAATATCTATCCATGCTATTTATTTGTAGAGCTTTCAAGGCCTAAGAGTGCAGAACCATTGTTCAAAATGACCTTAAAAAAATAATCTATTTAAATGAAACATATGTGGCATTTTAGTCATCTTACAATTTATGTAAGAGTTATTACAATACACTGCAGTTATACAACATACAGTATGTAAACTCAATAATGAAAATGTTCTGGCACAAATTTTCTTTTTGTTGTTTGTGCAAGCCATATGGTTCTTTGTAACTGTCTGTAAAACAGATGCCAGCGCACAGGTGAATCCCAGCAATATTAAAGTAGTACTTCGCAACAATTATTAATTAATGTTTCTAATAAATGTATTTTTTTGGCACAACAAAGGCCAAGAGATGGCTGGAATGATGTCAAAGAGGCAACTCTTAATGTTGAGCCCTGGTATAGAGATAAAATTGTGATTTTGACTATAAATAATGACGAGTAGACTGGGGTAGAGATAAGATTTTTTTTTTTTTTGAGACCATGTCCGACACTTTCTTCAAGGTTCACATTTGACCTTTACAGATCGCCAAACGTGCTCTTGAACTCTGTGAACGGTCTGAACAAGGTAATCTACACAGAAATCCATCTGGACCACATTAGTTTACCTTTCTATGCTATTTCAGAATTTCATTTTAGTTTCCTAAACTATTGAATATTATTTGATTATTTCTTATTAGATTTGATTATTATGATCACTCAAATGATATCATGCTGACATCTAAAAGCAAATGTTGTAGGTACAAAAACCATGTGGCACAAAAGCAGATGTCTTTGTCATCTATACCTGGAAAGTTGTAGAACTCCAAAACACATAAATCATCGCCTAAGTCTTTGTTACTGCTTTGCATCGCTAGGACATCTTACAAAACCAAACTGCTTATACAACTGGCCCCCGACCCCCGGATGGGTTGTGTTGTGAAACATCTCCCTGACTCATAATGCACCACAGCAAAGGCGCAAGACAGATGCTCATTTTATTGCCTTGACAACATACTAAGGATGGGACGAGGGCTGGAGAAGAGGATGATAAAGACAAGGCGGTGGCTTAGGGAGGCCTCAGGTTGTGTTGTCTCTGTTAAGCCACTAAATGCCTCCCACTGAACTGGCAAACGCTCAGAGAGAACATGGTGACGTCTCTACATATGGTCTCCATTGTAGAGATACAGGCCCAAACCCTGAGACTAGACAAAGGCTGACTCTATGATTCACTCTAAAAAAAGATGACCTTTGCAATTAATTGTGGCTTTTCAATGAGATGAATGTGCCTATATGAAATTAAGCACAAGGCTTTAAAATAAATGGCAACAACCTCATTTTACAACCACAAAACCGTAAAGCTCATGACAAAGTGATGGTGTAATCCCAGAGCACTTAAAAGTGACTGGGTGGTGTTTTCTGTTTTGTATGCTTCTTTTGTTTGACTGAGGAAATTCTAATTGTGCATGCTGAGCAGAACGGCACTACCCGACCACACACAGATGCACACTCAGATTGTCTGAGGCACTGATTTCCAACCGGTGTGCCACAAAAGTGTCTTCAGAACCACCCAGGTCTGTCGCGAAAAAAATATTGTCAGTTATTGTATATGGAAAAGTAGACTAGAAGAAGACAGCTGACCATGAGCTCAGTATGTGTTTGCCTACTTTAATTAAACAAGCTCAGGTGTCACCTAGAATGATACTATGTTTGCAGGGAATTAAAAAAATATGGTATATTATTTTGTTATGTTACGGTGAGCACCCTTCCTGGGATTTTTTGGAAACATAACAAGTGTGCTATGGCAAATCAAACATGGTGTAACACTGTTCTGAGGTGGTCTTCATGATACATGACTTCCCCCAGTGAATGCCCTTTAGAGGCAGGGGGCAGAGGGCAGCCTGACCTTCAGCCTTCCAGCCTGTAATTCAGATTCCCAAAACACTTGTCTGGTTCAGACACATTTGCCACAATTAAAAACCACACAGGCCTCCATGTCAATCAGCATTCTCAGCCTCGCTGTTTTGCATCTCATGCCTCTGCTCTGCTTCTATATTTATGTGTCCTTTCTTCTGGTGCAGACACATGGACATGCCACCAGTTGTGCTGCCTTTCAAAAAAATGTCTCATATTTGCTTAGAGCAGAGAAAGAAAGACTAAAAAAAGGAAAATGGTATTCCTGTAAAAGGCAATAGGAGTATACTAACAGAAACATAACAAGAGCAATTACAATCAAGATTTTTGATACTTAAAACACTGTCAAAGAGCCCAGACTGAGAAAAAATCATCTTAAGTGAGTCAGTCTAGAACATGCTGTCACTGAAAACTTCCTGCTCATGTATGAACCTATCGTCCTGCATTAATAAGATCATTAAACTTTTACAAGCACCTAATGCCCTGCTTGGTATTTTCCAGTACAGTCATTCCCGCCCAGCAGCCATAATTTAATTAAGGAAACAATAATTGACTTTTTTTTCTGGCAGCATCACTGACACATTATCACCTTATAAAGTGTTAGCAAACAGTTTCTTATTTACATATCCAACAGAGACACAAAACAATATTAGTTTTTATTTGGAGATATTTTTCCAAGTGACTCATGTTGGTCCAATATTCACACTCCCTTTTATGTCCCTTTTCTTCTTGACTAACATCTGAGGGAAACAAATAAATGCTTCACTATGTTGCGTTTTCCAGTCATTTAGAGCTTCAATTGTAGCCTTCAGTTATAAAGGCTGTCTTTTCAGTCGAGTTTACCTGGTTGTCAGTGTGATTATGGAAAAATTAGATGTATTATTCTGATGAACAGAGATGAAGAAATCATTCATTTTTAATGCGATACTGACAACGGCTTTCAACATTTTTTTAAACATGCTAGCAAATAAAATATGAAACTTTTAGTTTGTGGCGTTCATGTTGCTTTCAAAACATGAGTCCAGGTGAGGCAGAAATATATAGTGTTCTGACTTTTTTTCAGAATTACTGAGTGTGTAGGATATTACTTCAGACATTGTAATCCTCTGTCGTTAATATGAGTTAGCATTGGCATTAGCATTAGGGGTGGAGTGATGATAAGGAAGGTCGAGCCATGACTTTAGACACGTCCAAAAAATCCTCAACTCAGAAATGGAGAAAAACTGTTTAATGGCCTCACTCCAAATTCTGTACCAAAAAAGGACAATAAACCATGGCAACAGAAACAAGAGACTGACTGTAACCCTGCTATCCAGCACATTCACAATGTACATGACATGGTGAATGATCATCAGGCTCAAAGGAAGGCCTGCATGTGGTGAAGACTGCATGTGTCTGATTCTATGCAGAGAAGCGCTTCACTGTAGTATTATTGTTTTGAGAGTAAATGTTACCCTAAACTCACCAGCCAGGAGACTGGAACCTTACATATGTTTCAACTAAAACGTACATAAACAGCTTACACAGTAAGGAAAATTAGGTCATGCCACACCAAGCTATGGGAATGTTCAACTCTGGCACAAGATCTGTACGCATGGTAATCAAATGTGTTCCAAATGAGTCCACCAGACCCTGCCAGTATGACGTAAAACAATGCAATCAAATGAATCTGTGCCATCAAAAGTCCTTCCTCAATAATAATGTCTAGACATCGATCTGTAGAGTCTAAACTGACTATAAAAACGCTGATTTGAGAGCAGTCCTCATAAAAAAGGGCACTAATAAAAGTGCTGAGGTTGTTGCTTATTATTATGAGTAATAAAGCACAGAAAATGCTGACTGGCAAATGCCAACATACAACTTAGTGTATGTATGTCTGTAGCTGGTATAGCTGGCAATGAGCTGCTGAATCAAAATCACCTGACTTGCCTCGGGTGCACAGTTCTCCTGGATAAACGGACTCGGAGTGACCGGCTGCTTATGTTGCGGACACATGGTAAGAGTTAGGGATAGGTCGGGTAAACATGTCTGCCCCGGAACAGAGGAAAAAAACTCAGACATGCAGCAAAGCATGCATTTGTAACACAGAGAACTAGCCTGACCTCTAGACTTTTTCATTGAGGCAGCCTGTCTCAAGTACAAATGGTCAAAAGGATATTGATGATGAGAGCCCAGACAGTGACGTCAAAGAACTTTGAAGGTCACAATTAGGGCACAGGAACCCCCAGGACCTCATCCATACAGAGGATGGAAATCAAACAACGCAGAGGGTAAGAGGAACCAGAAATGTTTGACACATGGGTCGCTCATGTCAACCACTGCAACCAACAGCCAACAACCTGTGACTACACATCCTTTATTCATAATACCCTTGGAAACTCTAAGGCTGTTAACAAAGTGTAGCAGCCTTCAGGTATGTGCTGCCTTCAGAGATGAAAGCAGGATAGCCTCGGAGCACGGATTACAAACTAAATTGTTTAAACTGTTAAAGCACTGAGAGCACCTCTGGGCACTTCCGATGGTGCATGCACTGTCCCAAAAATGAAAGGCCAATTTAATATTCCAAGGGCAGGTCTACTTAAACATGACAAACACAGACACATGTTGTAGTCCGCCACACTCCTCTCTCCTCCTCTAATTCTCCCAAAACCTCCACCTCTCTCCTTTGGCATTCCTGCCTAATAGCATCATTATTGACTGTGTCCAGCTAAATGCAGGCTCCTTGTAATCTCACACGGGCGGGGTGGTTCAGACAAAAAACTGCTGCTCTGGAAAGAGGGAAACAAAGGGAAAAGGGGATGGTGGAAAAGGGTGCTGAGCACCAACAAAGGGAGCTCTGAGATGAGAGCCTTTGATCATGGAGGAGGTAGAAGGGATCCTGTCATCTCCTCTCATCATTCCACGCCCAAAGCTTGGGTCCAGCTCCTTCTAACTTAAATTAACTGGCTGGAAAAAAGCAGCAAGGTTGGCCATCAACACAGTATAACCAATCTACAGAACACAAGAAACCAAACAGAAGGAAGAGACATCAGTGATTGACTGTTTTAAAAGGTCCAAATTGGAGTCTCAACTTCTTGATGTGGACATGTTGATGTTAATCAGATATGGTACTGTGAATGACTATGACTCAGCCTCTGTCTGTCTGGAACCATTTTTGTTCCTTTTTTTCTGACAAAGAGAGGACTTGGACAGAGATTTGTTTTCTGTTTGGCTCTGTTTTCCAGCAGAGCAAATGATTTGGATTTGAAAAGAACAATTGCTACTATAATAATCTCAATTTTTCACAATTATCTGCATAAGAATCCAGAATCTGTAGGCAACCAGCCAAGATCTTGGTATCAGAAGCATTCTGGTTTCCATTTATCATCCGTCAACTACTGATCAATCAGGTTTGAGTGGGTTTTAGTTGCATGCGATAAACAGTCGGTACAGAGGACAAAAGAGTTGGAACCCAATGGCTGAAATGCAATGTCAGAACCCATCAGTTATAATCAAACAACAATTTGGCTTTGTATTAACCATATTGTTTTGTTGTTTTTGTTTTTTTTCTGTGTGTGTTAATCCACGTGTATTCTTTTTACATGGAGGGAGCTTGACTTCATTCATTGTTATTGCTGATCTGGCCAAGGTGTCCATGTAAGTGCAAGCAGTCCATGTCTGCGTCCCACTCACCACCACTACATTTGGACAGTCCGTGGCCCAAAGGATGGGAATTGGGTTTGTGGCTGGTTTGATTCTCAGAACTGGCAGGTCAAGCACTGAAGTAATCTCATATGGCACTGAGACTTCAGACTTTAATGTAAAAAAAGGGACAGAAAACACACAGATAAGGCAAATGCTGAACACAGCAATGTATAAACATACAGAGTCTCAATGACTACATCCAAACATCCTAGCAGACAACAGTGTTTTAGCGAGGCAGTTTATTGATCGAGTTAATGGTGGAGTGGACAAAACTCCTCCTGAAGCAAGCTGTCTTCCATTTAGAAGTCCTGTATCTGGGACCAGATGCCATAATGGTGAAGTGAAGACTGAGGGTGTGATCAGTGTCATTCTCTTGCTCTGGTATTTAGGTCCCAAAGTCTGGGTGTTAGAAGGCAGATGATTTTGGTAAGTATGTGTGAATACAATAAGTGTGATATTGTTGGGTGCGTTTACCGTGTTAAAAAAGCATGGGGAGCAGTACAAGATGGGCTGAATGATACTTCGTAAAGTAGCAGCAGGAGGTGGGGGCAACAACATGTTGCTAATCAGACTGTAAGCAGTGACAAGCACACAGAAAAGGAAGTCTTGGCCCGGCCATCCATTATGTGTTTTTCAAATATCTGCTGGCTAAGGCTGCAAAGGCTATGTAACTAAATATGATAATTTTGTTTGAGTTTATGTTAACTTGTCCCGTGCTTTCTAACATCTTACCCTGCTAAACACTATAGAAAGGGGATAAAAAGTGCCACTTTTGATGTTGATGCAAATACCCTCAAATTAAAGCCCTGAGTCAGAACTGCAGCTATTTCTGTATATTTCTAAATTGTGTTGGAGTGCAGAGCTAACACTTCAAAAAAGTGTCACTGACCCAAGGCAATGAGTTCTGACCCATCTCAAACTCAGCTAATTAAACACTGACACAAGCACGTACAAGACTCACAAACACACCCTCTCACAGAAAGGTAGTATTTACAAGGACAAGCATGTGTGTGTATGGACGTCAGCAGAGCCAAGAGGACACTGAAAACCGGTCTGTGGACACACAGATGCACACACACTCACGTCAGCTCCTTAGAGCACATTCTTCACACTTTGTAGAGTTTCCTTTTATATGGTCAATTAGAAAACTGCACAATTAAACACTAATCCTGGGATAAATGCTGCATTTCCTGGCTTGGTAATGGCAGGAGTGTTGTGAAATAAAGTTTATTTGGCTGTAAAATCTCAAATAAATGTTCCATGAGTCCAGAGAGTCTGCTTGCAATACACCATTGGCTTCTCAACACCAGATTGTGTTTCTTAATTACAGATTAGTCATTGCTCACTGGACTGTAGCTAAAGAGAGATGTTCATGTTCACAGCTGTTTGTTCTTTCCAGGATGATAATTTACTGTGAATCCCCCATAAAGTAAATGCTGTTTTCAAAAATAACCATGGTATGAAATGATAACACGGCACTGTGGCCAAACATTCACCCCCTACCACCATTTTACTGGAGTGTTTTCAGACTGTAGCGCTAAATACACAACCCCTGTGCCTCAGTATAATGACTTGTGAAGTATCCTCTTGCTTTCTTTCTTTCTGTCCCTGCAGGATGGAGGAAAGGGGGGAGGCTTCCTGACTGATCTTCCCACACAAGCCTGACCCCAATATGCAGGCATCCTCCTGACACTCTCGCTTCAAGCTCACACACACACACACACAGGCAGAGAGGAACACAGATACACAAACACAGTCTCTAAAGTTTACTGTGTCAGATTGCAGTGTAAATAAAAGGGAAGCTCCAGCCTCTGATTTAAAAGGAGCCAAATCAAACAGGAGAGCCGGCGTTATCGCACCGGGTCGGATGAAGAAAACTGATCTGTGTCAGAATGCAACAAACCCAAAATAAAAGCTCTTGTGAAAACAAAACTGATTCTCTCCGAGGGTTTGGGATAAAGTCGGAGAAGGACAAACAGTGAGGCAAGGGCAGAACAACATTTGGGGAAGTGTTCAGCTACCCCTGTTTGCAGAACGCTGCACTCATATTCCCTCCAGTCCCCTGGGGGGTTTGGGAGAACACATTCTGACATCCTCGTAAACATTTTAAGAAGCAAACGAACGTCACAAGGTGGTGAGGCACGAACAGAACGACACAGAGGTCAACAATGAATTTATGAATGAAGCTGCTGCAGCTCTAGCTTGCTGTAAGAGGAGAATCATTTCATAAAATCCTAGTCAAAATAGTAGTAACATTTGCTATGAATCAAGTCCTAAAGTTGGAGACGTCTTCAAAGTATTCTTTCACTATTGCTTTGTCCAAGATTTCACAGCTCTTTTGTCATCTGCTAATGATTTAAATGTCAACCCCCTTGATGCACCCAGTAATGAATTCATCATTTGTTACACTTGTGTATACTGAGCATATTTCTTCCTTGAATATAATTATTATTCTGGGCACAGAATCTAAGATTGAGGAGTTGAGTTTCATAAGAATTTGTGACATGCTGAAATTTTGCAGAAGAGAACAAACATCTGGAAAAGGAATCTGTCTCTTCACAGTTCAGATCACCTCTGTCGATTCATCATGCAGACTACTTTCTCTCCGCAGTTTCAAAGAGGATTCAAGATAAACAGATCATATTTTAAACACATATATCATAATGTACAGAGTGGGAAACACAGAATATATCTTAAATTTGTTTTTGCAGGATATGCAAATACAGCCAAACTGTTTCAATTAATCATTTAAATGCTTAACCCTTAAAAGCTTACATGTGAGTACAACACACTCTGATTTTCCCTCTCTCATGTCTTTCTGTCTGTCTGTCTGTCTGTCTGTGTTGACCTTGCAGTCCACACTCAAGCACTTCCCCTTTGCTCATGCTGTTGATGGAGCATTTTTCACAAGAGGACATCTAGCATGTCTCACCTCCAAATCAGCAAACAACCCCCCATGCCTTGACATCACAGTAGCCTTTGAAGGTGCTTTTGCAAGCAGGTAAGTGACCTCTCCTCCCTCTTAGAAAATAGTAATTACAGGGACATTAAAATCCTTTCAGTCTCTATATTACCAAAACTTCAAAGGTCAACTTTTGTAAGGCTGCGGTTGTGATTGTAAAGAAGCATTTCTGCTGATAAATACTGCATGCATGCTCTCCTATAGCTTTGCATTCCCACACTCCAACACCACTACCCAGGAGGTCTCTAACTTTGACCTCATCCTGAAAATGTACCTCTAAGCATTGAGAACTTCTTATTTTTACATGTTGGGGTGGCTGCATCGTTAACCTACAAGCCAGAGTTACTGTTAAATAGCCAATGATATATTACCAAGGCCTTAATAACCTTGAGAATGAGAGAGCACCCAGGGGTGATGATAATCATCACGCTGCATTGCAAAGCTAAAGCCACACACTAACCCTGGCGGAATGCTAATGATAGTGACCGCCAGGCTGAACATCTGTGTGCGGAGACCAAATCCCCAGAGTCCCTCCTCTGGAGGTGTGAGGAACATTAGGCATTCACAGGGCGGATTGTGAGCAAACTATCACATTTCTCACTTTTCTGTGTGCTTTTGTTGTCACAGCAAAGAGTAAACCATGAATAATCCCTAAACTGGGCCTGCATTTTCACGAAAACAAAACAAAAAACGACAGTGACCACTCCAGAATTACACTTTCACTCCACATACTCTCATTACATTACCTGGATCATGGAAGGGCACCAGGGCAAAGTTGTACAGGGTTTTCTTCGGTCTGTTCAGGGATGTTTCCAAAATTTTGGACGCGCCCTCGATGACCTGGACCAGGTCATCGTACATGGAGCCGGTCACATCGAAGACGAATGCCAGGGTGGATGCCCCCTCCGGGATGTCCTCCTTTGTGGCCCCGGTTCCCGTTTCTTGGCCGGCGGAAAAGGCCACTGACAGCGCCAGGGTCAGCCACAGCAATCTGCTGCCCATTTCAGATCCAAGATGCTTCTCAGGCAAACTTCTTGGATGTTTAGTTATCGCCTATTGGAGCCTCAGGGTGAGTCTCGAGATGAAGGCAGAGACATCGGGCTCTCAAAACTGGACTGAACAATTTTAAAAAAGGCTTAGCATCAGCCAAACAAACGGGAGTAAGTTTAAGAATCGGAGATCTGGTGCAGTTTCTGTGCGCAGCAGTTGCAACCTCTCACTTCTCTGTGAAGTGAACTTCTGCGTCCCAGCAGCTGCAGCAGCGTCTGTCGTCTGTTGTCTGCAGAGTCAGGAGCCCTTGTTCAGCTCTGTCATACAAAGACCACCTCTCAGCTGGCCACAAAGTCTCCAAGGCGCAGACTACCCCATGCAGAATAGCGCGCCTCTGATTGGACGAGACGTTTTTGGGCAACTTCTAGGAACAGTGTGCGTGTTTTACTTTAGCTCAGTCACGTTACGGCGTTACACAAGGAGCCTCAGCTTCTATAATCAAATATATACCGTCATAAATATGCAATGATCTAAATGCATGTACCACACATGTTGCAGTTTTCATTGATTTTATTTTTCGGAGTAAATGAGGAATCGGAAGTGATTGCATGCAAATGATTAGAAGATAAATAACGTCGCAATAATGTGTCTTGAAAAATTGGAAGGAAATTCGGAACTTCGGTGTCAGACAAGCCGGTATGAGAAAAGGACAGAAAAAGCAACTCTACACTGATTTTTCAGCTCTGTACTGCCACCCAGTGGTCATAGGTGACCTCACAAATAATGGCCTGCAACATTTCGGCACTTAAGAATCATTATTTAGCGTACAAATAACAATATAAGTACATAATGTCACTGTCGATGGTAAAGAGACATATGTCGGACTTGATAGTATATATTTTGGAACTTAATTTTTAAAAAATGTAGTAAAAAGAAGGACAAAACACCATCAATAACAAAAACCGAAAAAATTTTTTTTAAAAAAAGGTTAAAAATCTGTTTCCCAATGTTCTTCTAGATAGCAGTAAATGAGAACTTGAAATAAACCTCGAATGATATTTTGTTTGCTCAGTTTCAACTTGGAACAAATAGACTAATTTATGTTTTCTTCTAGAAGAAAACATAAATTAGTCTATTTGTTCCATCTGTACGAAAACATTGAAACACATTGAAAGTAATTTAGGCTAATTTACTCAGATGTTGTAGGAAGTACATATTTATACTCATGCTTCACCTAGTTATTTCTTATTTCCACTCCACTACATTTCAGATGGAATTTTTTATCCCACTGTGCATTTATCTGATAGCTGTAGTGGGACTGAAGATTTGACCATAAAAACACATGTAATAAATTACAAAAATAAAATACAATTTAAAATAGCACTGCATCACCTGGTTGGCTTTTGACAAAAGCTTCTAGTTAGGGCTCCTTTCAGATGTTCATCAGTTCCACCAAACAGCCCTTTCCTCTGTACTGTTCTCACATGGTTTACCATCATTAACTCTCCAAACAATACTACATCACACCATGACAGCAAAGACTAAAGATTAGAGACCCCCCCACCAAAAATAATAATTTAAATTTTATTCATAATAATATTTCTGATAACTTAGTTTTGTGACAACTTAGATTCCTTAGTATATAAAAGACTAAATAACAGCTCAATCTTATAGCTTCTGATACGGTTATAATATTTTTTTTTTTTTTTTTTTGGGGGGGGGGGGGTTTACTTTTTTTAATTAACTAATTTTGCTGAAAAAAATGTTTTTGTTGTTCAGCAGGATTTTAAATGCTGGACTTAAAGTTCTAATTGATTATTTTTACTTTACTGATACTTTTACTGAAAAAGAAATAAATAAATAAAACCTAAACCGAAGGATAAGAATACATTTCCACTGTCATAAATTCAATAAAGTTGGTGCCGTTGTTGATTAAATGAATATTTTAGATATATTGAGGTATTACGTGGTCCTGCATACTGGTGACAGTACTGATGAAATCTGGTCTTTGTATGATAAAACAATTCAAGATTCAAGATTCAAAAAGCTTTATTTATCCCGAAGGAACTTACTGTGCAACAGTAAGGGAAGGAATAAACAAACACAAAAACAGCAAAAGTGCAAAAACAGCCCAAGTGAAACCCAATCTAATCACTTTTCAATTTGTTCCATTTTCCCTGATAATTTCTGTCCTCAGTTACCCAAATTATCCAGCCCATCACATCTGTTGGGCTTAAAACTCAATTGTTGTTTCCGGTTGACTTTTCAGTAATCCCAGACTCCATCTAATCTGGTTCAAGCCTGTTGGAGCTTGTTTGGCCAGAGAAGAGACTCTGCAGACAGTAACTTCTGGCCAGCTTTAGGGCTGGGGCACATCCTCAGACCTTTTAACATCTACTAAACAGGTAAGAGTTGATCAAATTCTGGTTTACTGTGCATATAAACCGTTAGCTTTTCTCCACAGCAGACATTTAGAGTCATCAGAGGAAAAACACAGGTGTTATAAGATTTTAACAACTCCATGGTATTTATGTTCCAGGAACAGATATATAATACATGCTAAATGTCACACTAAATTATTTCTAAATGGAATGCAGCCATAATTCAAGGCAAAATGTCAGCTGTGAAAAGGTCTATACCCACACCCTGAAACCAAAGCATAACTAATGGCTAAACCATATCTAATTCTGTTATTTACAAGGCTTTTCTAGTTGTGACATGTCACAATAGAAAAAGGCCTCTTTTGTACGCTATCATCTTTTTCAGTCAATATGTGTTTAAAGGTTGAAACACAAAACAGCAACTGCTTTAGTATTTCAGAGGTGCGATGATTGATGTCAAGTTACTTCAGTTCAGAGTACTGAAGGTGCAAACTTCTCCTCTGTAGGACAAATTACACAGAATGTAAGAAACCACTCCTGCCCATTTCAAGGCACAGGGAAGGTTTCTGTTTTTTAATGTGTGTATGTGTGTGGGTTTTTTTCCCTGCGGATATATTTGTCATGGATATATGTGCATTGTTGTGGGATATTTTCCTGTGGGCAAAATAGTGTTTCACTACAAACAAATATTTCCTTAAGTTAATATTTATGATGTTTGGAGATAAAAGTATTGAATTAATGTTTTAACATTAATGAAAAACTTTGAATTAATGAATGAATGGATCTGACAGTATTGCCTGATTTTTAATGATCTGTGTTGTATCAGTATCTAAATATCTTATTTATTACACTGAGTTAAATATATATATATATATATGCACACACACACACACATGAATGAATACAGAAATTTTTATTATTATTATTATCATTATTATTATTATTATTATTATTATTATTATTATCATTATTATCATTATTTTTTTTATTATTATTATTAT
>JAOWBC010001052.1:8246444-8257741 GCA_028566105.1 Hypoplectrus providencianus | reverse complement strand
CACATCAAAATTAATTAATATTTAAATGTGGGAGTTTTCTGATTTCTCAATGTATGATACATTACTCATTATTATTAGTTTGTGTAGGCTGTTGCATTTAAGGCAATATAGAATCTAAATTGTGATGGCGCTAAGACCAATTTTTGTATTTGTACAGAGACAAAATCATCACGTTAATTGCCTCCTTATTTGTTTTTATCATTGCACCCTTATTGCATTGTCTTGTTCAGGATGGGTTAAATTTAAGCTGTAAATTTCCACACAGTAAAACTGGGTGAAATATCCAGCAGTGCCTCTCTTCACCACTGGAGGGTGTCTAACAAGCATTGATTGTTCCGTGTCAGGCCTGCACTCTTGTGACTGACTAATGAGATGGAAAAATGGAGAGAGAAAATACATTCAGGGCTACCCTCTGTGACAAAGTTGTGAACAATCTCACTTGTTCTCTTTGGTGCTTTTGTTCACTCTCCTTTGTTGCCTGGTTTTCAAGCGTATGCACCAATAACTCTTACAACCAAGACTCTGCCTGGCTTATACAGAAATTCCTGTATACCTGGTCACTGATATTGCCCCATTCTAATTTTAGAGTTGGGGTATGAATCTTGTGTCTCCTTAAATCAGGAAACAGTTAAACCATTTTCCCTGAAAGGCAACAATTTAATACACAGTCAGTGTGCCACGTTTAAGATAGGACTTTCCTTGTAGTTCGACGATATTCCTGAATTGCCATCAAAAGATTTCCAGAGAAACACTGACCATGGTATGAGACTGTCTTATCAGTTAACAGAGGATTATATTTTAATTACAGCCATGATTAAGGCAGCAAGTGTCTAAAGAATTATTCTGAAAGCAGTGGGCGTGGTTTCCTGGCATAGTGCTGGTTTAAGTGTTAGGTGGAGAAAAGAGAGGGGAATGGGGCAACTGGCGAGTGTGGTGGACCCAAATGTGGAGGAGTTGAGCTTTTGAGCCTTCACAAGGAGTCTTTTGCCAGATATTGCGTAACGATTCAGAACTGGGTCAGTGTTCCTCCATCCACACACAAACACAGGGTGAATTATAGCTTTCAGTGCTGTAAAGTGCAATGTAAAAAGACCATATTCTAGCATGTGCCACCATGCTTGAGTGTTTGGCCATAAAACTCTCTGGCACACTTCCTAGCAGTCTTTGCTTGGGAGTTTTACACATCCGCTCTTCATGTGTTTTTGCCAAGCCCAAAGCAGTCATGCAGTACGGGATGTACGTGAGTTCAACTTTCACAGTGCATGTGATAAATATGTCTCTAGGGTATATCCTAAACGAAACAAAAAAACTCATCTGATGATATTTGTCAAATAGTGCAAGGTATTTTTTTGCAGTTAAGCAGTTCCTTTCATGGTTCATGGTCTTTGTCTGTATTGTCCCCTTGTGCAGTTGATGATTTGTAAAAGACCAAGGGTAGCCAATCCAGTCTCAACATAATTCCTCCTGTTTTCCTCGGATACTTGACTTATGATTATTAAATTCACACTGTGTAGTTTTGAGTTCAGTAGGTCAGTGTTTTCATTGTTTTGTCGATCTTACAGTACACACATGTATTTGTGCTTTGTAGGTGATTTAAAATATCAGTTTAAGGTAGTTGCTGCTGACCTTTAGCACAAACATAGTTGTTATAGTTAATATTTATAAACCAATTTTTTCACAAAAAAGGCATATCTAACGGGCAGCAGAATATAATAGGTGAATTCAGACTGTGCTGATGTCTTCATATTTTTATCATTTCTAAACAAATGTTACAGAAGATATTTTATTATGAAGGTGCCGTTCAGAATATGGCCTTGGTTGTGCAAGAATGTATTAATATCCTTTCTCCAAACCATCTGACTGAATAAGACAGCAGCATACAAAGAGCAAACTGTTTCTGATTTTCACATCATCTGTATCTTGCTAAAAGCAGTACTGCACCTGAAGCAGTTTTAGGTAATTCCCCTGTGAGTCTAAGAACACTTTAAAAATGAGTCTTTGTGTATATCTTTGCTGTGTTCCTGACAACGAGACTGTCCAGTGCCCCACAGAGTCACATGTTTCTTTGAGGAGTGAAGGCTTGCATTTATTTGTTACATGGAATCTAAGCACTGACGAGTAATAACATTGCAAGTGCTGCGCAGTAACCAGAGAATTTTCCTGAGAAATTCTTGCGCAATGATTCACATGCTCCTACGGACTGTGCCACTGACAGCAGCTAGAGTCGCGAGTACATTATATGCAAAGCAGTTGAGTAAATCACAGCTTTTTCTAATGAGGTAAAATTGCATGCAAGTTGGATACAGAACATTCGCAGAAAGCTAGGTTATCCAGGAAAGCCTGTCACATGGAGGGTGGATACAATTTCAGACTATGGGCAGCTGTTGTGGTCTGTCTAGTCCTCTCTCCCCATTTGGTAAAGTGATAAAACTGTTGAGCCTGCAGTGTAATTTATTTCCTGAGCTCCAGACTACAGATGGCCTAGTGGTGAGGTGGTCAGGCATGGACATGTGCCAGTTGTGTTAATTTTTGCTTTGAGAATGTTATTGGTAAGTGAGCTGTGTGTTTTTGTCAGAATATAATTTAGAGGAATAAAATATTCTGAGATGAAGAGAGATCTCTATTAGATGGGACATGCAAGTGTGGGTGGGACTAGGGTTACGTAGCCCATGGAGAACTATGAAGGCCAATCACAATTCATGGCAGATGAGACTGTCATTGTATCGAGTGACTGGCTGTGGAAAAGCTTGTCACAAGTTCTTCCCTCCTGCATTTCCTTATAGGTCAGTGATTGAATGATGGGGTTCCTATAGGGAGGAGCTTGTCAAAGGGGCTTGTCACTTCAGATAGAGTTGGAGTGCCCTTGCTTCAGAGAGAGTGGAAACAGAGCTCAAGGCATGAGGTGGATTTAACAGTTTTGCTCGGCTCGGTGGGACACATCAGCAGGTGTGAAGATTTAAACACCAAATGGAGGTTGGTGGAAGGGAGTAGTATCAAGGCATGGGCTTAGCTAGCCATGCTGTATGTCTTTTGGTTAGTGGATAAAATGCAACATTCCAGTTTTCTTCCTGAATTCAATGAAGATTGTGGATCAGATGAAGTGACCAGTGTATCCTGATTTGATTTGTATGCATGTGGGAAATAGGAATACAGTGTGTACTCTACTGCATGTTCGAAAAACAGCTTGAGAAAAGGACGCTGGAAGGAGAGGGGAGGGGTGGGGGCAGTATTCTCAGCTGCCATCCAGTGCACAGGGTTGCCTTATCTACCACATGGAACTGACTCACGCTATTGTTGCAGTGCTGCCAAGAATGTGTAGCATCAACTTGAAAATGAGCCATTGGCCTTCTCTGCACTTCAGAAAAATAACTTAATGTATGTCTCTTTTTTCCTTTTGTCTCCTTTTCTTCTAGGTTATAATGTATGACAAACACAGAATAAGTACAACTCTATAGCCAAAGGGATCTCGAGGACTTGATTACAGTCGCTTCAAGCCTGATAGTTTGTCCGTGCGGCTGCTCCCCCTCTCCCTTCTGCTCACGCCCGTTTAGTCAACTGGCATTTCTTCTAACAACTTCCCATCCCTCTCCTTGGGTGAAGAAGACTTGAGCTCCACTGTGATCTCATTCTGCTTTGCCTTTTGTCTATCTTCGGCTCTACTCTCAGCAGTGGTGCTTCCCTGGATTTGCATTATTCTCTATTAGGTAAGGCCATGACTAATGCATGGGACAGATTATAATACGCAAGGCACATTACAGGCACCTAATCCTAATCCTCTCTCTGGTCATCAATTAATAAAGCCCTCTATTACAATGTTGCACGGCTAAAAGCATGTTCAAAAGAAGTATGCAGAAGATAAACATGCTGGGGATTGTCGCCTACATTTTATTTTTCCTTTCCCTCGCAGGCATACCATCAAAATTTACCAAGATGATTCCAAACGGTTATTTGATCTTTGAGGATGAGAGTTTCCTGGATTCCACCGTGGCCAAAATGAATGCTCTGAGAAAGAGTGGGCAGTTCTGTGATGTTAGACTCCAGGTAAGGTTCATGCAAACACACACACGTTTTCAGAGAAGCCACAGAATCCATAGTTTAGAAAATACCCAGCATAGTTCACTGGGTGTGTGTGATAAATGCTGTGTATTTTGTTCTACAGTGAGTGTCAAATGTGACTTACCATGCTTCCACACAAGAAACAGATTTGACTATTTACATCATGTTTCCTGTTATGCTTCCGCTACTCGCATATCTTAGTGTGAGAACCTGCTCCAACCATTTCCTCTGAGTGCAGCCAATAAGGAACTGACATTTAGATATTGCCATCCAGGCACAAGTTAATCTAATAAATTGGATTTTCATTTTTTTTATATTTAAATAATGCTAAAACCCTAATGTCATATTTTGGTAGATTTATATTTCTCTTTAACAGACTCGTAGACATCCTAATTGTTTGTCTTCTCCTTCTCCATTTGTTCAGGTGTGTGGTCATGAGCTGATGGCTCACCGTGCTGTTCTGGCTTGCTGCAGTCCCTACCTGTTTGAGATCTTTAACAGTGATATTGAGACTCATGGAGTTTCACATGTCACGTTTGAGGACTTGGACCCTGAGGCTGTGGAGATCTTGCTCAATTATGCCTATACTGCCCAGTTAGTAGCACTTTGGCCTTTGACCTTCGCCTCTGATCTTATCACGGTAAAATTCTGATGTTTTGGAAATGATTGACAACCTGTCTTCTCTCTGTAAACCAGGTTAAAGGCAGATAAGGAACTGGTCAAGGAAGTGTACTCCGCAGCTAAAAGGTTCAAGATGGAGCGAGTCAAACAGGTAATTTTTAATCACCTGCTTTCCTCACAATTTCCCAATTCTATAATTTAGGCAATATATTACTTTTATCTTTAAATTGACTTCAACCTTTCCCCACTTCTTAGATCTGTGGTGACTACCTGCTGTCTAAAATGGATTCCCAGAGCGCCATCTCTTTCCGGAACTTTGCCAGCTCTATGGGTGACGGCAGAGTTTTGGCCAAGGTGGATGCCTTCATCCAAGACCATCTACTGGAAGTGTCTGAACAAGAGGACTTCCTCAAACTTCCCCGTCTCAAGGTACTTGCTAAATTTTAGACATATTCCGTAATGTTTTCTAGTTTTTTTTTTTTTTACATGGTAAAAATGAGGTCATTCTCTTATCCTACAATGTTGTCTATTGTCATCCCCCATTGGCTGGTGCACTAAAACTAGCAAGGTGATCTTAAGTTAAATAACGCATGCTGACTTAAGCTATGTATTTTTACCGTTCTGAGTTTGACATGGGATTAACAAGGTTTAGAGTATAAAGGTGTGCCTCTTATAGATTTTCATACTGCTAAAGCCTGCTGAAGATTTATTCTGGGGAGGGTACTTAAAACATAACACAAGAGTCAAGCCTCCTGTAGGCAGACATACTTTTTTGTTCAATAGTAGGATTGCACAAGGCTCTGTACTCTCTAGTTGAGTTTGTGCAAGTCAGATAAATCCAATTAAGTTGTTTGGTGCTGCTTGGCTTGCCTTTATCCAAATGCAGGATTGTACATTTGCTGAAATTATTAGTTAATTGGAAAAAAGTTGTTGACCATTGAAAATGATCAGATAATGATTCACTCAGTATTTGACAAGTCATTGAATAACAATTAAAGTTAATTACAGCTCATTGAATGTGAATATTTTTCTTAGTCATTGTTGTAAATTTAAAACATTTTGGCAAATTGGCAATTTGTATCATGTTGGATCTAGGAAATTATTACAACTCAAAAAGATTTGAACAATTAATAAAAATGCATTTTTAAAAGTATTCTTTTTAATAGCTATTGGACTAATTAGTTAAGTGCTGATTACCTATTCGAGTCAGTTGTAACAACAAAGGCAATTATTGACAACAAGACATGAATTTGGAAAAGCAACCTAAAACATTTCTTCATCTCAAACACTTTAAACACTTTTCATGATAAATCCAGAGATGTTTTAAGATTTGCTCCCGCAGCTGACTGGTTTAATTAGTTGTGTGGGTGGTTTCCAGGCAACTTAACATGATACTAAGGTAAATGCTGTCACTATGGTAAAATAAAATTAGAGGCTTATACAGGTAAAGAAACGCATACATCTGATTCTAAGGGGAATTAATAATTAGCCAGGAAGATCAAGTTTTCCAGTGAACAATAAGGGTCAGGGTATTCATTTCTTCAGTTAAGCAGTCAATTTATTCCTGCCTTGTGTGAATCTAACTCCTGTTCCATCCCCTTTGTGTGTTTACAGTTAGAAGTAATGCTAGAAGACAACCTGACCCTGCCCAGCAATGGCAAGCTCTACTCCAAGGTGCTCAACTGGGTGCAGCGTAGCCTTTGGGAGAACGGAGACCAACTGGAACGACTGATGGAGGAGGTCAGTACCAGGGCGTACAGTCTCAACTCTTGAGACTGATCTCCATTCCCACCCTGCCCCTTTCCCCTCTGTGTGACTCCTGTTTTTGACGTTAAGAAGTCATTAAGGGGGCTGAAGTAGAAATAGCATGCCATTGTCATGCTGCTATGTCAGGACTGTTCTTTTTTTCCTCTGGTTTGTTGAGGTTTTTGCAGTAAGAAACTCTGTACCCCTGAACCATACTACAAATTAGAGGTGAGCCGAAAAGAGCTGTTGTTTGCTCTCGTTTTTTTGTTTCTCTTTGGGTATGTCGTTGGTTGACATTCAACCCCATCTGAGTATTACAGTGCTCTTCTCCTCTGAAACACTAAAACACAGGTTCTCAAAAGGTGTGTCCCTTAATTCTACTGTCTCACTGCCACTTTTACTATCTGAACAGGTGCCTGTTTGTAGCTCCAGCACTAACAGACATTCCTCCCCGTTGATTTATCTCTCCTGTAGGTTTATTAGCAGCAGCAGGAGACCAGACTGAAGAGCCAGGACTGAGCCACCAGGGTAATGAGTCAGAGAAAAGAGAGGGAGGAGAGGAGAACTACTGCCTCTCAGCAGCCTCTCTTGCAGCCAAGCAACACTGTGCTCCCATCTGTCCATGCCACAGATACAGATGCATCCCATTTCTGCATTTACCAGAATAAACTGCTTTAAAATTCAAAGCAATAACTACATTACAGCCCGACCAATAGAGGATTTTAAGGAAAAATACTGTACAGATATAAGAGCAAATAATTTCACCAATCACTGATAGTATGAGCTGGAATGAAAATAGATCTCTTATGTGTGGGTTGTTCAACCGATGCTAGAGAAAAAAACACTAAAATTAAAATGGCTATATAACAGTATATTTATTATCAGCTGTCCGTATAATAAATTAGAATAAATGCTTCATGCTATCATTTCTAAAACACCCATTGCATTGTGTTCTGCGTTATATTTTCAGTAAAAAAAAAAAGGTTTTAATGACCACGCATAGAAGGAAACATAAGCTATACAGATATATCTGCGATGTGCCATATTATGGGCCAATATTGGCCAACATCGGTCGGGCTTGAAAATCCATCAAATTAAATGCCCCTCGAAACAATATATTCCCATATAGGACTGCCTTTCAGGGGCATATCCAAGAACAACTAAAATTTGATATTAAATAGCAAAGAGCATCTTGCAGAATCATAGGTGATTAAAGCTGAATATGTACCAAGCAAATCAGTATTTGTCATAATAATTTTCACTGACTTTTCATAACATTTTTGGAGCCTTTTGCTCTTTTCTTCTCAGTTTATAAAACTTCACTCCTTTGTATTATTTTGTCCAGCCCCAACTAAACATATATATTTCATCTTTATTTTCATGGATTTAATCTATTAATCTGGAATGTAAGGAACAACCTGTTGCTAAAGCACTACAGTCTCTAGTCACCTGGATTTGACTGTCTATTGTGGCGCCATCACAATGACCAACTTGTTCAGCTCGAGGACCGGTTTCCAAGCAGCAGAGGTGGAAGCAGGGCCACACGCAGCCCCTCCTCCTCTTTCTCTTCATTCTTCACAGAAGATCTTTCCAGATGCAGCCTCTCATTCTTCACCAGCTCCCTCTTTTTTTAGATGCAAATTAAGGAGAGGCAACTGTCTGATACCTTCTTGAGCTCAAACATTTAATCCACTCTATGCAGTGGTGGCAGCAGCGTGTGTGTCTTGTTAAAAGAAGCTTTCCATCCAAGCGGCTGAAGATCCAGGCCACCGTCCCTTCCCCCCCTCTTCCTCTTCACAGCACGGCCCTCCCCCTCCCCCTCCTCTTCCTCCCTCCCTCTTCTACCCAGTATGCTGGGGTTCTCAGTGTGTTGCCATGGAGACAGCCACATGGGTGTGTTGTTCCTGTTTGTCTTGCAGGTGCAAACGCTGTACTACTCACCTGACCATAAGCTGGTGGATGGAGGGCTGGTGATTGATGGGCACAGTGAGGTGTTTGGTGGCGAGGAGGACCACCTTCAGTTTGTGCAGGTACTCAACAGCTTGTGCCTGGCGTCTCTGTATCGAAGTCTCTACCACATGTTGCTTGGCAGTGTGTAGCTTTACTCTACAGCTTGTGCCTGGCCATGCATAAAAATACTACACAGCCTGTGCCTGGCAAGAAGTCATTTTAATACCACAATTTAGCCACAATGTAAAGACTTAAATCAGTGGATTAGCAAGAAATGAGCTATGATGCCTGCCTGGCTATGCTGTTGAGCATATATTAAACCCACTAATCTCAACCAGTTGAACGTGGGCTGTCTAAGGATGTTTTTTTTATTTTTTTTTTATTTTTATACCCTCCATATTGAGTTGTGACTGACCTGTGTGCCGTTAGATCAGATGCACTGTGGTCTGAGACTGTAGTTTGCAGTGCCGTGTGGTTGGCTTCAGATGGCGTGAGATTTCAAAACATACTCTCATTAGACCAGTTGGATCAAAGTGCAGGTTGGGGGTATGATTACCTGGTGTTGTGGCCACTGGTGGGCCTGTGGTGCAAGCTTGGCTTCTGTAGCTGCACTGTGCTCTTGCAGAAGAAACCCGTACGTGAGAGCACCCAGAGACAGATGAGCTGCAGCTCCTCAGGAAGCCTGTCCCCCTCCAACCAAGCAGCAAATGCCCCGAAACAGGCCGGTAGGAGAGAGTGGAAGTACATCGCCTCTGAGAAGACCACAAGTGAGTGTTTGCATGAACTACGTGACATTTGTTGTCTGTATTTCGTCAAGACGATCTAACAATCTCCTTATCTTCTCCCTAGACAACACCTACCTGTGTCTGGCTGTGCTGGACGGCGTGTTGTGTGTGATCTTCTTGCACGGTCGCAGCAGCCCTCAGACCTCTCCCTCTGCCACCCCCTGCCTGATGAAGAGCCTCAGCTTCGAGGCCCAGCCCGAGGAGCTGGAAGAGCAGCCGCTCTCACCCATGCATTACGCTCGCTCTGGCCTGGGCACCGTATCCCTGAATGGAAGACTCATCGCAGCAGGTCAGCACTAAAACAGAATTTGCAACGATACCGTCCACAATACTTACTGTTTATTCTGCATCATGTTATAGCTTCATTGTAAGCTTGATGCATCTTAATGTCCCTGCAGGAGGCTACAACAGAGAGGAGTGCCTGAGGACTGTGGAATGTTATGACCCCAAAGAGGACCGCTGGACTTTCATCGCTCCCATGCGGACTCCAAGGGCTCGATTCCAGATGGCTGTGCTCATGGTAGAGTTTACTTTTCATCTTTATCTCAGATTTATTGACTCTACAAAACGTGACATTTTGAACATTGGCCAAAGAGTGCACCTATCCAGTGTTTAAATAGGATCAGCAAATACTTACATGCTTCCCTTCACCCTGTCCAAACAGCTGGGTATCTAAATTATGTTAACTTAATGTCAGTAAGTCCTTGAAGCATAAAGTACAAAAGGCTACAAAGTGTTTAAGTGTCAGACTGATCTATCGTCATGCAATGATTCCTCCATTTCCACCTCGCAGGGTCAGCTGTACGTGATTGGAGGCTCAAACGGACATTCTGACGAGCTGAGCTCAGGGGAGATGTACGATCCACATGCTGATGAATGGGTTCAGTTGCCAGAGCTGAGGACAAACCGCTGTAATGCAGGTCAGTCCCTACTGCAATGAATTATAAACAGAGAGGCTGCTTCTACCTGGATACAAATGTAATTCAACTGTTGTGGACTTTAGGCCAGTTTTTAGCTCACTCCTGTCTTCTGTTTAAAGGCGTCTGCTCATTGAACAACAAACTGTACGTTGTGGGAGGGTCGGACCCCTGCGGGCAGAAGGGCCTGAAGAACTGTGATGCTTTTGACCCTGTGAGCAAAAGCTGGTCCAACTGTGCCTCCCTTAACATCAGTACGTGTCCACACACTCTGAACCTTCCACTTGATAGTTATTAAATGTTTTGAGGCAAAAAAGCTGAATATCATTTTCACCAGGCTGAGAACTGTCTGTGTTTCATATGAAGTTTAATTATTCCCTTTGGGAAATTGGATTGGTGGAGCAGAGAGAACATTATGTTTCAGAATGAAAGCAAAGGTAGAATAAAAATCAAACGGATTGTGTGTTGCTTGTGTTTTTTGAACCCTGAGGGGAACAATAAAGTTGTATTCATTAAGCAAATTTGTTTTCAGGGAGGCACCAGGCAGCAGTGTGTGAGTTGGATGGCTTCATGTATGTGATTGGAGGGGCGGAGTCCTGGAACTGCCTGAACACTGTGGAACGCTACAACCCCGAGAACAACACCTGGACCCTGATAGCCCCCATGAATGTGGCTCGCAGGGGGGCCGCCGTTGCTGTCCATGCAGGTAAGCCCATAGTGTGAACAGGGGTGTGAATCAGCTGAACAAGAGGTGTTGGGAATTAAAATGTGTGTGATTCTGTTTTTGCCACGATGCTGATACTAATTTCTCTCACTCTGTCCAGGCAAACTGTTTGTCGTTGGCGGCTTCGATGGCTCCCACGCGCTCCGCTGCGTGGAGGTGTACGACCCCGCCCGCAATGAGTGGAGAATGCTGGGTAGCATGACGTCTTCCCGCAGCAATGCAGGTGTGGCCATGCTGGGAGAAACGATCTACGCTGTGGGCGGCTTCGACGGGAACGAGTTCCTCAACACGATGGAGGTGTACAACCCCGAGACGGACGAGTGGAACGACTGCACCAAGGCTCTGTCCCCCCTCTCTGATTGAGGAGGGGGGAGACAGGGAGGAGGGAGAGGGGGTTGGGGAGTCTCACAGTGCTTCACCTTTTTCCAAACTAACAGGCTTAGTGACGTAATCGTGTTTCGTGATGTTCTGTGTGTGTATGAGCGGATATGTGTGGGT
>JAOWBC010001052.1:8223321-8246344 GCA_028566105.1 Hypoplectrus providencianus | reverse complement strand
TATCTATCTATCTATCTATCTATCTATCTATCTATCTATCTATCTATCTATCTATCTATATCTATATCTATATATATATATGTATCCCTAGTGCACTTTTATTATATTATACATATATATATATATAATTATCTTTCACTCTTTTTTATTCATCCATCCACCATGCACCCAATTAAAATACACACAGGCACACACACACATTACTCTTCAATCACTTAAAGCTATAGAGGGCTACCCTGAAGGGTTATAAAGTAACAGGCAAAAGGAGGGCGAGTAATGGCAGTGGAGGATTAAACAGTGAGGAACAGAGAATGGTAACTGGCACAAAAGCCAATTATCCATACTTAGTGTCCACTGAAAGACAGAAATGAACAAGAGGGAGATAAAGACAGATCGCCTGTATGGAATGAGTCATGGCGCTGCTCAAACATGTGAAACTGAGTCTGGCTGTCTCCTAGGCAACTGTTCTTGAGCATCCCAACACACACATGCAAGTGGATAGATAAGCGCATAAGAGCAGAGATGTAAACATAAGGTACACGCAGATTCCTAAAGGTAGAGGAAAATGTTTGTAGTTCAAAAAAGCACATTCTAGAATATTCACTGCAATCACAGAAAGGTATATCAGACAACTTGTGCATGTGTCAGCAGAATGACTGCTACATATAACTATGCTATGGTATTAGGTACTTATAACACCTGCAGACATTTAATGAAGGGAAGTTAAATAATTAATTGTGTAGCACACTACAAATATCATAACAATATGCTTGACACTAAACAAAGAGAATATCCATCCACAATGTCATGTACAACTTTCATTATGTAACCTTAAACAAGAATCACAAACGAACCCATAGCTTGAGGGGAAAACAAGAGCTGAAAAAAATCCAGCAGAACTTGTTTGGTTTTTGTGCTGTATGTGAAGTATTTTCATTACATACAATGTTCTGAAGACAACCCCTCTCTCTTCAAACTGACTACCATCAAAGACATATTTAAGAAGCTACAGGTGTCTGCAGACATGAAATCTATGACGGGAAATGATAACCATCTGACATCCTGACACACAGGAAGTCAATTCACACAAAATAATAGTCTCAGTCTCTCTGTCTGTCTCTCAACAAGTATTAACCAAATGTATTATAATTTATAATATTCTTTATTAAAGGAATTTGTTAAGGAGATCAGTCTCCCTAATACCTTTGCATAGTCAAATAGTGCAACACTGGTGTACAAGCAGCACAGGCTGATTTTCATTCTAGCTGAAAGACTCGCAATGTGAATCGTCGTATTGGTAATCATTGAATGTTTTCCCCTCTTAAAATGGGGAAATTCTATTCTAAACAGACACGGTCTGAATGGGTACTGCTCTAGTGCCCTGAAATAAAAAACATATACCTTCCAGATATGATGAAACATCTGGTGATGAATTACCACTATATGAGTCATAAATGATAAACAGGGCAACTTTAGAAGCCTAGATTGAAATGGTAATTAAAGTGCACTAGGGATACATTCTTATGAGTTCAGTGGAGAGGTATGGAATATCTGTTAGCCTATTATCTGATAGCCACTGAGAAAACACTGCAACATAAGGATCAATTTTCCATCCTTCTTCCACAGTTCAAGAGATAAATATTTAAAAACGCCCGTGTTTTGTTGAAAACGTGACTGACCAAATTCTTATTTCTATTCCAAGCTGGTGTACAGGTTCTAAACAATGATATGCTTCCTGTTTGTTGCAATGTGTTGTGGATTCCAAGGGGAGCTTTATCAACTGAAATAATAAAACACAGCCCTGTGGACACATAGCACAGAAATAAAGCAAGCCTAGAAACATAACAAGTGTTATGAGAAAACTGGGATGTCAGATATAAGCTACATAGCCATTTAACTGCAGTGTGGCAGGTAATGATCTGTTTTGGTGGATATATTCTCATACTAAACAAGCAAAAACCTCAATAAAAGGATTGTTTTCTTTCATGGTCACGTTACTTATATTTAAGGTTGTTTTTCACAGCAGTTCACAACTAAAAAAAAAAAAACCTTCTGTACTGGATTTGTAGACCCAGAATATAGAAGTTCAGAGTGACACGTGGATGAATGACGGAGGGATCAACAACACTTTGCCCTTTGGATTTCACGTTTGGAGTTTATTGTTCCCTCAAAGAGAGCCAAATGTCACGGTGAAACCCACCAACGGAATAAATAATATACTGCATCCTGACTGGACCTTTTATGTGTGTGATGTTGGGATATTTGTGTGTGTGTGTGTGTGTGTGTGTGTGTGTGTGTAAGATGGCAAATGACACATATATTGTGAATACTTGATAATCAAAGTCTAGTCATCTTTCTTAAGTAGTAATATCATATAAATGGAGCTGAAATAGTTCTGAACTGTGGATTTTTTTCTCATACCTGCCATGACAGCAATGTGAATCATCACTGAGTTAACAGGAAACAAGCTGACTGCGAGCAACTAAAGTCAGCATGAGAGACATCAAAGCAGACAGGAGAAAACCCATAAAGAGCTGCAGTGAAATGTCATCATGACATGGCATCAATTCTTTATACTGGATATTCTTCACTGCAATCAACCAAGGACCCTCTCAGCTTATTGCCCCTTTGTGATCACCACTGTTATTGCAGCAGGCTGAGTTCAAATCTGTGTGAAATGTAAGTAAGTACAAATATTTTCAAATGCCATTGCAGGTGAAAGTATACAATGAGAAACCCTGCAGGAGGTTAAGACGTCTCGACAATAATTGCTGCAATTTTTTCACTAAGGGCACTGTGAGAAACTTCACAGTGGAGAGCTTTCTGTTGCGTCATGGGAAAGGTGATAAGGCAAAGCTACAAGGTCAAGTAGATTAACGCTACTAACACTACATTCCAAATGTGGCCTCAGAGCTGAGGGCATTCAACCCCCACACATAACCAGGACACAGGAAGACATCAGTTGGTTAAGGGCAGGTGAAGGAAAGTTTAAAGTGCTTCTTAGGGGGACTGGCTGTTGAGACAAAGGTGAAACACACCTTCAAAGGCATGTGGAAGGTTAAGCCAGAGAGTTAAGTGAAGATGGACCAGTAGGGCTGATGAAAAGAGACTGACACATAGTTATGAAAGGAGTTGAGGAAGAGTCACACAGAGGTAATGCATGAAATCCTGCTCAGGAGCTTCTATTTGCTAAGTTCCCAAGGCTTAGTTCTGTTATATGTTTTGATATATTGATACAGGCATGGAAATCAAATATAACCTTTGTATATGCAACATTGCTGCACCTGAAAGCATTAGTAGATTATGTCATTTACAATTTGCATAGCACATTCATACAGTTCTCAATTTGGGGCAGCGGACAGTATCGCCAGCTATTAAGATGACATGGCTAACATTTAAACTAACAGTTCCTGTAGGTCATCTGGTGAGTTTAAATAAAACATCTGCTCTCCTTTTAGCTCTGTTTTTGGTCTCCACCGTATCCTGATAGAAGTTCTGGTTAGTGTCTGGTTGTTTGGTTGCTAGTTGCTCTGTTATGCTTACCTGCCAGTCTCTGGGCTCACTGAAAACAGCACTATGAGAGCGGGGAAACAACACAGGAAAACTGCAGGCAACAAGCCTCAAATAACAGTCGTTGTAAAGGGCTAAGAGGAACTGCACAGTCAGCTGATAATTCCTTGTGAGTTTATCACCGTAAGCAACCTCCTTTCACATGCAAGCAATCAAGTGATCCATTGTAAATCTAAAAAAATAATTTAATACAGGGATAGGCCAGCTCTCAGTACAAATATTTTTAAGGTACCTAAACCAAGCTTATCCAGACTCTTAATGCCTTTATCACTTCATCTAAATGTACAGTGATAACAGGATATGGACACTATATTTCTTTTATCAGTAGTTTTTGATTAACTTTGATTGCTTGTTTTGCTTATAAATATTTAATGGTTGTTAACTATTAGCTAGCTTGGCTTGTCGATAGTGATAATATGATGACAGGATGACTTTATTTCAAGTAATTTTGGTGTACATGAGTGACCAAACCTCACAACCATAGTGGCTTAAATAACCTATTTTCCAAACTTTCTCAAATATCATGAAAATAACCTCTTTGACATTAATCCCCATACTAAGTAGAGGCAGAGAAGCAGAATGTTAAGACTGACAGCAGTGATGTGAGTGTGCTGAGATACCTGCTGAAGGCTTGGAGCAGCTGTGAGACCATGGAGGACAGTTTGTGCAAACAGACTAAGGCATCCTGTGGTGGTGGAGCACCTCCCACTGGTTGAGCACTCTGCATGGTGCGAGGGTCAAAGCCCAGAGCGTTGAACCCTTCCAAGCTGAAACGTGACAGAAAAAAATGACCTTAAGGGTCAGTGGAATGGAATACAAACAAGATAAATATCAAAATAGACAACCTTTAAAGAGTTGGGTTTGTTCCTGTAAATATCCAGCCCCCCTTTCTCTCTACTTTCTATTTGCAGAAGCAATGCAAGAGATCTAGGTCACTGTTCGTAATGGTTTAACACTTTACAATGTAAGGTAAGAGTGTTTTGCTGTGAAACTCCGTAAAACCACATCATCTTCAAATGTTCTCTTCAGAATAATCATTCCAGCGCTGCATCAATCAAGTCCCTTTAACGCCCACCTTATTTGACACACATTAGACCAGATGTTCTCGAACAGGGCCCACACTTCCTCGTGAGAGACCGGAGCAGACGTGGGTTGTTTGTCTTCATCATCATCATCCTCGTTCATAACAACATCACTGCCAGGAGATTCCCACTGCACAGGAAACGCACAGATGTAGTTATGAAATCCAACATGTACAATAAAAACCTCTTTATATTATAATGCATCCAGCTGTCTGAGTAATTACTGAACAGAGCATTCATAGAAAAAGAGGTTAAGCTTTTGTACACATCAGTCATGGAATACATTATATAAGAAACTTAAACTTCAGTTTGACTAATATCTGACCTGCGGTTGTAGCTTATTGTTAATGTTGTCCAATACGGAGAGAGCACTTGGAACAAGGCTGGAGCGTTTACTGAATGCCTTCACAAGCTCCTTGGCTTCTTGGAGGGTTGTTGATGCAGTGCTACAATCAGCTGTTTTACCTGGAAAAAAAAAACCCATGGCAAATACATATGATCAGTCAGATGAATGCTTTTATTCAGATAGATGGACGTAAAAGGTATATTTATTCAGTGGCTAGTTTTTTGATATACCTAAGCAAAAGGGAAGATGTTTTTGCTGCAATTTTATGAAAGGATGTTTTAAAGGGTTAGTTCAGATTCAACATAGCAGAACAATAAATATAATCAATCAATGCATCTGTTGATAAATATCAAAACAAATATTTCAACATCCCAGCAACTGTTACTGGTTTGGTCAAAGGACTCTGGTGACTCCAGTGCCATCACTCCAGCCTGCTTCTCCAAAGCTGGGCCATGCCAACTCCCATCTGCTGTAGGTAATACACCGACTATCTTATTGTCCAGATTTTTACCAGATCGCTATTAAACATCTGTAAACTCCCTTCGGGAAGGGTTGCCAGGAAAAGTACAGTGGAAACAACTCAGGCTTTCTTTCACGTATATTGTACACACAACCAACATCCACACCCATAGTTAGGTTGTAAACCTAAAATATAAACATAAAAACACAATTACAAACTCAGGGCATCAATCATTTCTTAACTTTTGTAACACATTAATTTTGAACACAAATAAACTAAACCCACTGACAAGGCATACCAGTCCTGACGATCAATTAAATAATAATAATGTGATTAGCTTAATGGTTAACATACTTTATGAATATACTCGCAAGATCATAACATCCCAATCACACACGCCACCTGACGTTATTAAACAACAATAATTAACTTTCAACCACTGGAAAGTTATACACTAACAGATGCATACATTTCAATAACCCCTTTCCCATAACCTAAGAAAACACAGTAAAAGTAAAATGTGGCATGTGTGAAAGTGAAAGAGTGCACCTAAGGAAGGCTAGTACCCATGTTAGTGGATCATTTGACCCATCACTAGGCAGTGTCGTGCTATCAGGGCTGTGTGATCCTAAATCTACAGACAGGTGACACCCTTCTCTAGCTCTGACCTCGCCTACCTCTGAGCAAATCCAACTCTAGCCTTTTTTTAGGAGGCTGCAAACACTCTGCCCTCACAAGTATAGCTACCACTACCGAAACACACACTCACAGCCTGCTAAAGGGAGAAGAGGAAAAAAATCACAGGCAGTACTTTTCCACTCCTAGGTTTGTTCTTAGCCTCACGTACAGTTTATCCCTCCTTCCTTTCCTCCTCCTCCTTCCTTTCCTCCTCCTCCTCCTCCTCCTTCTCCTCTTCCGCCTCCCCCTTCTTTGCCTTACTCTCACACTCCTGGCACTGAGCCAGGCTGCGTGGTACCAAGAAATCCAGAACCGTGTTAGTGTACCAAAGATACGCAATGCAAAGGAAAAACTTCATTGTTTTAGCCATTAACAATCTGGAAGGATTAAAAACAATTGTGCTGCTGTTGTAGCAGTCACCCCCCACACACAGGTGGACAGAGAGACTGAGTGGGAGGCTGAGACAGACACGCACACTTAGCACTGTAAGTGTAAAGTAATGTAATTAGAGCCAGTGGTATTAGATCCAGAGCACGACACGCTGCAGCGGACGACTCAGCATCTTTCTGACACACATTTGGGTGTCCTGTTTTAGCAGATGACCTGATTCTGTATGTAGTTCTGTAGGGTTCTAGCGCAGTGCAGGGCAGAACACGTCACACCCCAGGGGAGTTAGGCTTGTATCTGGGGGATGACTCAGTATTTGAGCACCACTGTCCGGAGGAGAATAAAAGTCGAGAGCAAATGCTCGGCTTACAGTCTTCAAACTGGCACAGTGGAACAAAGAATGTCTTTGCATTTAGACACCCCCGAGAGCTCAGCTTGGCCATTTCAATAGAAGTGGAATGTTGTGCTTTTCTTATCTCATAGTATCTCAAGTCTCTCATTGTCATATTCGTATTAGAGGAAGATTCAAATCAGTTCCTGGTAAACTGGCATCAAGGGTTCTTATCTGCAGGATACTATCAAGTCCCCAAATCCCAGCAACAGAGAAAATGCTGAATAAAATAATCTTAGGGCTTTGTACACTTTGAGTTGATGAACTGCACGCTATGTAAACCACATTAGTAACAGCTTAGCTGGTGACACAGCTAAAATTTAAGAGCTTGTTTCTGAGCTCAGTTTATTCATCCGTCTGAACAATGGATGGATTGCTCAGGAATTGTTTTTTTACTGAGTTAAATTATATTTTGACAATACTTTCTGTGCTGTTTTGGTTACATTCCTGTAGTCATTGTACAATTGTACAGTGAGTTCTTAGGCATTTGGACGATTGCCATTGCAAACAAGTATGTTATTTTCTCATCAGTTATTTTGCAGCAGTTATTATGAATAATATGTTGACCATAAGGATACTTCCAATAAAAATGACAATATGAATCCAGACAATAAAAACAAGACCATAATCAAAATGAATAACCTGGTAATACCTTATCAAATAATGAAAAAGAATCATGGAGTAGGATGCAAACCACTTGGAGTAGGATGCAAACCACTACAATATACAACCCTGCCCATTTCTAGCTACATACCTGAGGAAAAGAAGTCGATGAGGTTTAATACAGTTTGCAGATACCTCCTTGGGACAACTTGCCCAAAGACGGCAATCCAGTGTTTTTTCAAACACTGCAGGACATCTCGGAGAGTCCAAGGTGGTTTCACATAAACAATCTGTTGACAGAAAAAAATCATGCCATCATGAAGAATTTACAATATTGGAATGTTCCAAATCTTCCCAATCTGAATATTGTCTAGACTTGTCTAGAGTCTAGAAGTACAGAGGGAGCAAAAGAGGAAATTTGATCCATAATTTTCCACCCAAAACTCATAAATCTGATCCAAGTAGACCACAAGATGGCTTAAACTCATGCAAAGATTAAACCAGATATGCAACTTTAATCACTTACCATAAATACCAGACATCAATTCTCAATACATTTTAAGGAATGAAAAGTGAAATCTTAAAACTCAATTTCACCTCTAGCCAGAGATCTTCATAAGCGGCCTTCATCTCCACCTCTAACACATCAGACAGCACCTCTTGCAGGCAGTCTTCAAGTTCAGAAACACTGCGAGGGTCCCATTTTGTCTTCCCTTCATCCTTGCTCAGTTGCCTGTTATCTATGATTAGTTACAGAGAATCACACTGTCTATGAGTATATGAACAAATTATAAAATCCATTACACAGGACAGCAGGAATTCTTTAAACAAAATTATATGCACATATGTGGAGTAGGAAAGAGAGCAGGAGCATATAAAAGCACAAAATACCGGCTGGGAAATATGGCAGCTCTTTCAATGCAAATGTTCCCATCAGTTTGTGCATTTTTTGATGGTTAAAACTGCCAAAATGCCATTTGAATTAAAAACAAATGAGGTTTAATTGCTGAAAAACAAAAAAAGGTGAAATTTAAAGGACTGGCAAGATATGGCAAGTGCATTATGGCATGCGCTGTTTATGACTACATCATGACAAGTAATAGCCTGGTTTGCATATAAAAACATATTTTAATCCCTAGCTCACCTTTCTCCTCTACAGAAACGCCTGTTCCCTCTCGACTGTGTAGCTGCACTGGTTTAAAGCTGCTGCTCTGCATTGGTCCTATGACCAGAGGGCTCATGTGAGGCAGCATTGGAGTCTTAATGTTATGCAGAGGATGAACGCCATGTCCGGATCTTCCGACCTCAGCCTCCAAATCACTCTTGCTGAGGGCTGTCACCCCACTCAGGAGGGCCTTACTGCATAGGTTCTTATCATTACTAAAAAAAAAAAAAAAAAGAAAGAAGAAGAGATGGCATGTGTTGTTCTAATTTAGGCAGGTCTAGATGGCAGTGATACCACAAAAACATAAAGACACATGGCAGCCAGGAGATGCTGTGGCTAACATCAAATACAGAATGGTATGAGCTTTTATTGTACAACAATAATAGACTGGCTGCTCATTTATTTCCCTTTTAATTTATCAAAATGATCGATAACAGTGTTTGGAAATACTTGTCAGAGAAATGGGTCAAAAGGAAAAAGAAGATGAAACAAAACAATAGCCACCCCACTACATAAGCCAAAGAATTCCTGAACTAAACTCTCCCTGTGCTCAGCACAATCTATTCTTGCCCAATTACTCTGTCTGGCCTCTCTTTCTCTCATCCCGACTGGAACTATCTGGCCTGACCCACTCACAGTCACATGCATGTGCATTATTTGCAGAGGACACAGACTCTGCAGCAGCAGCAGTATACTGTTGGGGGGAGGGGGAACTCACGTGCATAGAATATGAGCACACTCTGGGTACAGACTCTGGTATTGCAGGCAGCACTGCAGCACCCTGTCATCATTATTCTCAGCATTTAGACCATCTGGGGACAAGGAGGCACAATGAAAAAGAGGAAGAGAGAGAAAGAGGAAGGCACGAGTGAAAGAGAGAACATGACAGTCAGTATTAAGTCCAAAGAGACGTGTAATTCTCAACACTGATAGCTCATGGTAAGCGCTTATTTCCTCCTAAATAGTAAACTATTTATCTATTTTATTTCTTTATTCGTGTTTCTTTGAAGGTTTCCTCATGACATTGTTGAAAAATTAATGTCTGATGAATATTATATACGGCTCAAAAGTAGGTTACCTTAAGCATGGGTGAAACCTGCCCTTGAGATGCACACAATGTATGCCATGATAATGAATTCAGGAGGACCAGTTTAGTTATAGTGCCTCCTAGTGTTTCTGCTCATGTAGTGCAGGGATGCATAGGAGCTGTGCCACTGTATGTGCAACAACCACACTCTCTCTCACTAAATCAATCATTAAAGCTCATGTTAAAGGTCCATTGTGTGGGATTGAGTGCCATCTAGCGGTGAGTTTGCAGGCTGCAAACCAAGTGGATACCACTTGACTCGATCTAAGGCCTTTACTTTAACATACAAATTGTTAAAGGCTCTTTTGAGAGCCAGTGTTTGGTTTGTCTGTTCCTGGCAAAGCACAGTGGAAATATGATGGTGCAAAATGGAAGGTTCTCTAGAAAAGAACCTGCTCTCTATGTAGCAACAAATCTTTTATAGGCTTGCACATAACTCATGGAAACAATTACTTAATTTTTAAGTTCTGTACTTTGCTGTAATAACTTCCCTCTACTTTCATCGCACTGAAAATTCCACAATCTTCCCTAAATCAGCACTCACTACAGCTCCCAGCGGCCTGCTGCATAGACTGCCCCCAGAGGTGAGGCTCCCGGCTCTTCAAAGAGTTATAAATGTACGAGATGGCAGGAGTTGCCAGGTGGGCCACAGAACCTGTCAGACCACGCCCCTTTTTGAGGGAATCCAGCTCTTGAAGCACCACCCAGGGGATCAGGATAATAGGGAAGCCAAGGCCTGAGAGAACATAAAGTGGCATTTAAAAAAACAATTTCATATTTCATACCATAAATCCACAAAATTAGGAAAATGCTATAGTTTAGCCACTACTGCAGAATACCTTCTAGGATTTAGCCCTCCACTGGACAACAGTGAGTGTAAAAACTAATTACCTTTACTGTAACTGCATGTTATATCATCAATACAACATATGAAATAATCATAAATCACTTCAAGCACCTCCAAGGCCATGAGATCGCATCTTTTTGACATAATCCAGGTGACTGAGGAGAACGTTGGTGTCCAGAACAATGATTAGGTCTTGCTGAGGAGATTGTTTACCTGTAAAACACAAGCTCCTGTTTACTGCATTGTTTATAAATAATTTGAATGAAATAAACCAAATCATATAACAATAATACACCTTGCTATAATCAAATCTGAAAAACAAATGTTTCAGGGAAAATTACACTAAATGTGAGGCAGTAACAAGGAGTATGCTTTTGTAATCTTATAGTACTTTGTGTGGTCATTTGAGTCTAAATCCAACACCAACTTTACATTTTACACTTAAGATGAGCGTACTTGAAACATCTGCCATGAAACAATGACACTTACAGTGTGTGTCTACAGCTCCCTCATCTGGAGGGTCTATGTCCATACAGGTGAGTTCCCCATAGCTCTGCATTACATCCACCTCCAGTCTCCTCTCAGTGCGGGCGAGATGAAGCTCTTCCACTACTTGTGTCTCCAAAGCAAACAAACAAATACATGCAAACATCTTCTCTGTCACTTCAGGGTTAGGTTTTGTCTACTGAATTGTGAAACAATGTAAAAGAAAATTATGATAGCTGTTGATAAAAGTATTGTAGAGAATCAGGCTTACAACTAAAGGGGTTGCAAGTTTGAATCCCAGGCCTGAGAGGTAAAGGGCTGAGGTGCCCTGAAGCAAGGCCCTTAACTGTTGGTGTATGTTTACAAGTGTGTTAAAAAAAAGAATGGGTTGAATGCAGAGGTTGGAAATTTCTCCACTGAGGGATTAATAAGGGAATATACTTATCCTAATCTCTTATTTGTTTTGTCAAAAACTGTCCCACTATGAAAAGCAATATATTTAAATCAATCATCTACTTTTTCAGATGAAGTAAATAATGCTGTTCATTACCTGGTCATGCCGCAGCTCAGTGACTGTATGAGACGTAGCTGGCAGCTGGCTTGATGAAGATGACCGTTCATCTTGTCCTTCAGACGAAGCACTTGGTGTAACGTCCACACAGCTATGTGCCTGTTTGACAGTTTCCTGCTTGGGGATGATCACTGAGGCCCCAGAGTCTGGAGCTTCAGTCCCATCTTTCTGATCTTTGTTTGTAGAACTAGCTTCATTTTTCTTACTGGGGATATCTACTTTTGCATTTGGTTGAGACTTTCTTGGTATCCGAAAATGAAAAGGCACAAATGATACTTTTTTCTGAGCGGATGATGACTTATCTGTCTTCTCTGACACTGATGTGACATTTGCTGGGACTGAAGGGACACTCTTCCACATGTTTGGCTGACTAACTGAGGTAGCTTGCTTTGCTGGCGTGGAGGAATGCTTTGTAGTAGAGGAACAGGGGGTTTTCACCGCTGTACATGTGCTCCTTTTGGCTTTATTTTCTTCATGCTTTTGGCACATTTTCTCAAACAGTTCAGTTTTCTTCTGCTCCACAGAATCCTTGAAGGCAGTGGGAGTTTTGCTCAGTTCTCTGGTCTTGATAGTCTTGCTGTCATTTTCAGTCCGTTGTGGTTCCTCAGCACTGCACTTCTTCTTCAGTACATCTTGCCCCTTTTCTTTCTGTTCAGCAGAAACCAAACTGGGACTCATTAGCTCCTTTTTTAATTTGGATGGGCTCCTATGGGAAGACTTTTCATCTGAGCTGCCTTTAGATGTCTTCTCTGTCCTCTCAGGGCCTCTACCTGAATTTTTGAAGGATTTTGAGCTTCCACTTTCTACAGTCTTACTCCCACTGACTTCATTATCCCTCTTAGAAATATAGTTTTTTGCTTTGTCAGAGCATTTTCCCTCATGGAATGGCACAGAAATGCATTTCGTTTTTGTACATTCTTCTTCCCTTTTAACAGACTTCTGGTCCTTAGTGTCTGTTTTTGTGAGTTTGTAAACTGGCGTTTTGATCTGGCGGGATCTCTGGGAAACATCTTTAATGGAAGGTACAGGAAATTTTTCCTGTTTTTCTGCATGCCTGCATGTAGAACAACAGAATATATATCACAGTCAGAGATCATTAGCATATCAATTGAAGTGAATGATGTTCAACTACATAATATCAACATTAATTTGATGTTGAAAGTAAACTGTATCTGACCTCTCCTTTCTGTTAGCATCATCCTTCTTCTTGGCACTTTTGTGATACCTGGAATCTTTTTCTTTGGATGACTGAAAACATGGAAAAAATCCTTATGTGCCTGTTAACACCTTGTTATGAACATACACATTTGATAAAAAGAAATCATTTGAGGCATATGACATTTACATTTATGTGACATCTGTTTTATGCTTTGACATTAACTGACATGTATTTTTTATATTTCATCAGATTTAGGTAACTCTTGTTTAAACTTTCTGCCTTCTAGGATAGGTCACCACTGATAAATGATTTAATCTAAGTTTAATATGCTTAAATAAAGGTTGAAATGTTAAACCAGTTAAATCGTCAACATTTTGCTCAACAAAAATTGATCTGCCACAGTTTTAGTGATTGATGTGTCATCTTTGGTATTGATGAAAATGCCAAATATTTGCAGGTTCCAACTTGTCAAAGGTCACTTTTTGAAACACCAATCAAACATTGCAAGCAATGTGACAATGTCACTTTCAGTGTTGGTAGTTGAGATGGGCAATTTTTGTAATATTTTGTAGAGTGCATTAAATATTTAGGTGTACATTGTTTCTAAAGTCAGAGATTTTGCTATGTTGTTGATAGCTATCCTATTCACATCTCTGGTTATAAACCATTTGTCTGCAAATCAATTAGAACTATTCATGGCAATATTAAATTATTATTATTAGTAGTAATTTGTATGGATGTGATGAAGTATCTTAATTTATTTGGTATGTGATAGATTTGCCAAAAAACAAACCTACCTTTCTGGTTCTAACATTAAAGAAACATAAGCCACAACTTAATTTATTGTATCACAGAATATATTAAACCATAACATAAAATCACAGTGAAGTATAGTATTTTATCCAGAGCTCCTTCTTACCTTTTCATCTTCTTCACTTGAGGATGATGACTTCCTGTGCTTCCGCTTTTTTGACTTTTTAGACATTTTCCTGTGTCAAGACTTTTTGAAAAGGCAGACAATGTCTTCGATAATCAATGCAAAATGCATTTACACCTTAACAAGACACAAGCCTCTTTGGATCTTCACATGCAACAAAAAGGTGTTATGGCTATGTGTTACTGATACAGAATTTTACTTTTCTTAATGCAGACAAAAGACAAAACTTTGTTACAAACATTAAACATTACTCAAAGAGGAAAAAAAAGGACAATGGAGTTATTCACAAACAAACTGATGATATTTAAACATGAACTGTGTAATGACAAACATAACTACATTTTAAGTTTTCGCAAAATACATATCAATCTAATTTCAAGTGTAAAAAAACAAATAATATAATATTACAGTGAACCCTCCCTCGGCTTTGTTGTTTCGCGGATTTTTTAGGGAAGGTTTTTATGCTTTTTGACAGTGTCTGAACGCACATTGTGATTTGCTGCAGTAGAAAAAGAGGCTACAGCAGAGCGGAGTCAGGATAAGCATAAGCAAAAGTTTATCACGACAGCCTGCTCTAGACCCGGTGAGTGTGTCACTCAAATCGGTCCCCCTGGAAACGCATCATAAACATTCCACTTGACACTGTGAAATACGCGAGTCACAATGTGTCCAACCTCGTAGGTTGATTCAAAAAATATCAAAATTATTATTTTATAGTATTTCTAAAACCTATAGTCATTTGTAAGAAAACGTTTATATTTTTATGTCTTAAACAAATGATTGGGGTTGAAAACAGGTTTATGATCTTTGGTTTCGTCCTGTAATACTGTACTTTATAATTGACTACTTTTCATTTTGGAACGTAACCTCCGCGATAAACGAGGGTTCACTGTACTGTTTATCTGGCTAAATTAAGCTAATTCAACGTGTCACTAACTGTAAATACATAGCATGAAAACCGTAAATATGAAAGTTTCGCATACATTAATTAAGTGCAATGACACGTGTCTGACGATTAAAAAAAAGCGTAATTCACAGACAAGTAATTTACCTTACAGTTATGAGTCAGGCCGGTTACCAAAACATCCGCTGCACTTCCGTGTCTTCTTCTTCTACTTCCACTTGTTCTTCTTCTTGATTTTACAATAACGCCACTGCCTGGACTGGAGTGTAGTGATGGGTGTATTTTTAGAGGCAGGCTCTTTTGCTCGGCTGCGACGTCTGTGCTCCTGTAAGTTGTTTTTGTGATTAATATACAGTTGTTGTCGTGCAGGAGACAGCAGTACACATAGCATACAAGTATGTGAGTCCTCCAAGAGAAAAAAACAAGGGCTGTCTGTTCGGTGAGGGAGTAGAAAGCACAAGGCCAGTCGGAAAGTTTTTATCAGTCTATTTGGGTTATCACGACCCCTCCACACAAGATTCATCTCCCAAGGTTACATCGCACATCACTAGATTTCAGTTTGAAGGCATTTGCCTTTTTCTGAAATTCTTTCATGTAACATATAAAAGGAAACATACAACTATACTACTTCCAGGGTTGAATTGTAGAATAATTGTTAACCTGGTAAACTATAGACATTGTTAAGGTGAGTTTTATGCATGTGGTAGAGAAGAGAGGAGCCGGGATGATCTGGTTCAATTGGCAGTCTTTACTGTTGACAACGATGATACATCAGGTCAGTCCTCTCATGCTAGAGAAAGACACTTAGACCTGCACACAACAGAGCTTTTATACTGTTAGAGTCACAGCAGTTATTTCAGTAGATTCTAACAAGTCCTTATACAGAAAATATGCATTCAACATGTAAGTTTAGATTTCACTAACTCTGCAGTAAACACATTTCTCAACCAATAGTGGTGCACTATAGATCAATATCCTTGACAGGACAGACAGAAGTCTGTCCACAAATAGCTTTACTCAAGGATTGGTTTACTGCTACATGTTGTAAGCATGCTGTGAACCTGTCTGAAACAATTTGAAAACATCATTACAGACATTTAAAATTATTACATGTTTAGATGTCATCTGTGCACTGACTGAAAATTACAATTAACCTCTATTCATGGAACACATCTGCATTTCTTTCTGAATGAAAACAGTTTTTTTCCCTAATTGTTTCTGAATAAAGCACATAAATCTGTCAAGCAAATTTCCTTGAGGTGATGCAATTGAATGATTCTCGCGATTTTTGAGTTGTATCCTCACGGTTTTATGCACTAACTGTGAGTTGCTTTGGATAAAAACATCATCTGAAATTGATACATTTCTTGCAATTTACATAGGCCTTTTCAGGAGGGATGTAGTCGTATTAGCATAAATTCTAAAGGTAATATATACTGTAAAAGTGCCTAACTGTGCTGTGAGGAGGGAAGAGATTATTATTTGCACACTAACATGACATCAAGTTAATGACATTAAATCAACCAGAGAAAACCAGCATGACTGAACAAAATGTATTAAGATGGTAATGAAAAATCTCACCGTGGAACAAAAATATTGCAAGCAACCATCGTAACTCCCCTAAAGCTTACAGTTTCCCCAAAGCTTACCTTTATTATTGGATTGTAAATCGCACAATGGCAGGCTTAAGTATCTGAAACCACTGATTCATAGAGAAAAATCTTTTTTGAAAGCTATATTTAAAGTGCAATGACTGTACCACGTCACAAAGTGCCGCTGTAGCTCCATTCAAAAACACCCTGCCTTCCTTTACTCTTGACAAACACACTGTGCTAGGCGTTCACAATGAGCCACCTCTGGGTCCCTGTACCAAGGCTTGAGAAACCGATCTGGTGAAGACTTTGAAGGTGACAGAGATCAGACAGCTAACAGATAAGCTGTGAGTAGCACCAGCTGCAGGGAATAATCTCTGACCACTTCAATAACCTTGGACAGGAATGATGAGAACATGTAGGAACACTGACAGTAACAGTTAAATGGATTGGGATTCAGTTGATGACACAGTTAGGATTAGATCAGTGACATGTTAAATACACAGAGATCATATTTGGAAATTGGAAACAGCTTCTCTGATTTGTAGTTCATAGAGACGGTTAATACTGCTCAGTTTAGTTGTGATTAAATGTGTTTATGTGCGATGTTGGGATGAAGGTCTCAGATGTTTAACAGACCGGTTCATAAGATTTCATCATCAGAGAGCTTTATGTAGCTGTGTAGCTTTCATTATTAGGATGAATCATGAAACTCAGTCTTCTCTGTGAACATGTAAAGCCATTACACAACTGGAAAACTGTCCATATGTTATTCTTAGTGAATACGACTAAAAAGTTCAACCCTATCACTCCCCACACAAAGCAGATTCACAAATACTTGACAAAACAAGACTGCTCCGGATTGCCAGGAAATGCTTAAGTCATCCAGTGCAGGAACCCCATGAAACGGTTTACTAGCAACTTCCTAAGAAATCTTTAAAATGTTCTTTACCCCCATATTTTTTCAGGATTTTATTCTAAATCCATTTTTAACAAAAGTCTTTATGCTATTATGAATTACTGAAAATATAAAAAGTGCAATTTGTAATTTTTTCATTTAGTACCTTTTCATGGATATCTCTTTATTCCTTGGTCAGGACTGCATTGGTAACACCCCACATTAGTATTATTTTCTCAGCTTTGTTGACATGATATATAAAGTTATGTTAAATGTACTAAACATATGTGCATTTATGAATGAATCAACTGCAGATTTAAGTCTGCATAGTTGTAGATAGAAGTCCTGTAAAACTTTACAGCCATTTTGGTTTTATCTTCAATATCTGCATGGCATAAAAAATGTAAGATAGTTTTGCATTGATCAAGAGGAGTGAAACCAGACTAGAACTTACTTCATTTCTGTCAAATTTGATCAAATGAAAAAGAGTAGAAATTCTTTTGGTGTTGTCACCTTCTGGCAGCTTTCCTCCTCACTGACACAGACCTTAGATCTATATTCTCCTGTCTGTTTCTTTCTTTCTGCACTCTGTTTCTCTGTCTCCATATGCCTCCTCGTCTCTCTCTCTTTGGGAGACATTTGGCTTTAATCAAGGAGCAGATTTGGACAGACGCTGAATGCTTCTGTTACGTGTGTGTGTGTGCATGTGTGTGTGTAAAACTGTGTGATGTTTGAGTATGTGTTAGGGAGGGTCTTCACTCCACTAATGGTTTACTCAGAAACCTGAGCAGGGTGTTTTATGAAAATATGAAAATATTCTTTTGGTCATTTAGATAATGGGCAGCAACTACTGTGTGTGCATTTATGTGTGTTTGAGTGGGACTATTACACACACACGCACACACACACACACACACACACACACGGAGAGAGAAAGAGAGAGAGGGAGGAGAGAGAGAGTGTGTATGTGTGTGTGTGTGTGTGTGTGTGTGTGTGTGTGTGTGTAAGAATTGATTTCATGCGTTGGTTTTTAAGGCCCTCTGAGGTCAGGTGTGCACGTGCAAACACAAACCCCATTTGAACGCATGACAACACATAGTTTAGCTTCACACCTCATCACTTGTTCACATTTTGTCTTTCATTCTAACTATACTTGTCTTTATTGATGTAGTAGTGAGTCATGAGCAAGTCTGAGGACTGAAAGTACTGTCTAGACCAGTGGTTCCCAAACTGGAGGTTGGGACCCTCCCCAAGGTCCCAAGATATATCGGAGGGTCACAGGATAACTGCTGATATGAGTAAGATTGAAAGTATTCCTATCTGTTGTAGATAATATTTTTTTGGTATATAATATTGAAGATATCTGTTGCTTTAGGCCTTTTCAGTTTAAAGAATGTGTGCTGTGCTCCTGGTGACACAGTATAAATAGTGGAGGTTGGGCTTGATGGATGCATCAAAAAGAGAGAGAAAACACAGGAGAACACTGTTTTTGCCCTTGTGAAACCTAAAGTTAACATTAGTTAATTAACTTTCTACTTTATTTTTCAATTGGCCAATTTGACATTAGGATTTTTGGTATAAGTAACTGATAATTGACTTTCAATTAGTACATCAACAATATGATAATCAGCAACTTTTTTGTTGATTGATTAATTGCTGTAGTCCTTTAAATATTTAATCCAAAATACAAAAAAAATCTGCTGGTTGTGAAGTAAAAATAAACACTCAGTGTCTCAAAACATCACCTTGGGCTGTAGAAAATTGTAATGAATAGCTTTTGCTATTTTCTTACACTTTACTGTTGAAAATAATAATCAATTAATCTAAAACTAATGATTATTGAAAGTAATAATTGATTACAACCTACTGATATCTTATTCTGAAGGTTAACACTAGTCCTGGTCCTGGCAACTAAACTAATCTAAAGCATATAGTCCTTTCTATATGAGGCTAGCATCAGGTCTGGTTTCCTCTGCAGAGCAAGGAATAGTCCTGCCAATGCTTACTAAATATTTAGACGTTTCCATTTCCCCTAAATCAAAACCTAGGTGATTCTTTCTCCATCTTATTGCCAACAGAGATGACTCCTCTGTTGAGTTACAGTCTCATGTAAACAAATAGTGCTTTCCACCATGTGTCCTAAACATCTTGACTTGGCCCTGGATCTAATAAACCCCACTTGGCTCGCAGTCGCTGTTGAAAAGAGGTGACTAACACACTGACTGGCTCTGCGACAGACACCTACCTCAACACATTCTTCAGCTCTCTTTAAGCATAAATAAATGCACTTTTATTAGTCTGCCCTAATAATTACCAGAGAGATTTCTCAGACTATAAAGACAAGTTTGTTTTTCAGAATAGTAATAGTAAAGTGTTAATAGGCCCAGAACAATAGCTTGCCATGCAAACCATTTATCCATAAATACCTTCTCTTGCTTGATTGCATTGTATCTCCTCATGTTTAGTCTATTTATAGAAGCCTTTTGATTTAAACTAAGAGTTCTGTAGTCATTTAGTGTATGGATCTATTTCTATGTCATGATGAGGAAACAGGTGATAGTTATATTCTTCATGTGGATGATGCTGAAAAAGACAAACACTAAGATGATAAAAGTGAGGTTAAAAAAGCCTATATATATGCTGATGAAGGTGAATGAGTGTGAAATTCTAATGTAATGAAGATGGTGAATTGATGTCATCTTTTCTTCTTTTACAGTCTTCCATTCCATCAAGGTCTACTTTACAACACACTCCTGTATTCACCCAATCAGGAACAGTTAGGCTAGAGATATTTTTGCTGTTTAAACATACCATTGAGTACACAACCAACTGCAATGTCAACGACATTGTTCACATACCTGCCTGTACATTGAGTATATCTCTGGCCTCTGTGGTTCATTGTCTTGCTCAAAGACTTGGTAACACTCTTGCTTGCCTACGGTGGAACCAGGAACCTTTTAATAACTAGAACCTGATGACTCGAATAATGACAATGAAACTGAAGATAATGGAATTAAAGATAAACATCATGCTGGAGAAGGATGATGATGATGAACAAAAAGAGGATAAAGGGGTTAAAAAAAAAGAGAAAGGGTCAGATGGTAAGGCAATGAATCAGGTGTGCATAGATAGCAAATGGGATGCATTTGAGGCGCAGTCTCCTTTCCTGAAGTTCATTGCGGTATAATGCACACCTGTAGGAAAAGTAGTGAAACAAAAGAAATTTTTAATTATTATAGTACAGTTTTGATTAGAATTTGCTGGTACACAGGGTTTTGAAGTTGTTGATGATGATACTGCACATGGAAAGGGACATAGATTCTAGTATAGTGGTGATGACTGATATGAGCAATTAGTCTTTTTTACAGCAGACCTGTTCATATCATAAAAGGAAAAGCACTATTTTTGCATGTATAACATGTCTTTGTTTTATTCGTGTCCTAGTGACTCATTAAAGTGTGCAAGAAAACTGTTATTATTTAGACCTGTACTTTTCTTTTCCTACTGTGACATCCCACAATCGATCCTTATGATCTTGAGCCTGGGAGCAATTTCTGGATAGTTAAGCAGCGTAATCTTGACAAAATACACTATCACATTATGTAAGCCTTGATTATGATATCTGATTTATGAAAAAAAAAAAAAAAAGTATGTAAAAGCCTGCAATGGTGGTTATGATGGTGAAGATGGGAGGGATAGCTTGAGTGACTGAATGATGAGTGGGTAAAGCTGAAGATAGAGGATCACATCATGGTGGAACTGTGATGATGTTGAGGATGGTCAGTTGCATGAGCAACAATGATATTTGTGGGGTTTGCCACTGATGCACTCTGAAATATATCAGTCAGTTAGTATGCTTATCATCTGTCTGGTTAAAATGAAACTCTTCGATCTTTCAATAAAAGCCTATCAATTATTGACAATCAAAAAAACAGTTTAAAAAATCAAACAGGGTTTCAAACAATGGTAATTTTCACTTAAAAATAACATGTTATTCAAGTTATATACAATTTCCAGAACCATATAAGTGTCAGTTCTTAATTTAATATATTTTTCATGCATTAATTCTTTTTTCCCTGCTAACTTTGATAATGGTGACGATGGATGTGATGGTTTGAGTGTGTGTGAGTAAGTGATGACATCATGTTGGGGTTGATGGTGATTATCATCATTTTAATGATAACGATGAAACAAGTAAAAGAATGATGGTAGCTGCATGTGTCCAGGTAAAGGTAGGGGCATATTTAGTGGTAAATATTATAATTAATTAATTAATTTAATAAATTTGTGAAAGAGTGATAAAAATCGCAGAGTTGATGAGGATGATGATGAGATTAATGAGGTCGAAAGACATTGTACCTTCGCCGGGCCGCACTTCACCGGTGGTGGGAGTGTCCGCGAGGAGGGTAGAGCTGCTCCACACGCAGCTCGCGCTCAGACAGGAGAGGCGCTCAAATGTTTTCATTCTGAACTTAAATGGTCGCGAGAGCAAGACGCTGACGAGCCGGGCACGAGGAAAGAGACAGGAAAGTCTGCCGTATTTTTTTTTTTTTAAATTTCTGCGTCACTTTCGTTTGGCTTCCGCACGGTGTCATGTCAGTTCGTCGGGCCGGGTTGGTGCTCCTGTGCGCGGTGTTGGCGGTGGCTCGTGCCCGCAGGAGTTCACCGGAGCAAGAGGATGTTCAGGAGAAAATCAACAGCGCGAGATGCACGTCCAGGTGCCTCACTCTGCACATGACTCAGCTCACCGCTGCCTTCAGACACCTCCAGGTACCGACAGGCACTTTGTGTTATTTAGGAGATTTTAACGACCCCTAGGGTCAGATATGACCTGTAGTATGCGGTCAACGTGACCACCAGAGTACACCAAATAAATAAGTCATAAAATAATAAGACATGACTTGTATGTGCCACTTAAAAGCAAGTCTAATTACATTAGCTTACACTTACTAACTGTATTACTCAAACATAAGGACCGTTAAGCTGCTCAACCTTAGACTTTACTAGTTTCTAGTTTGAATCAATATGTATATTGACCTACTGTAAGTTAGGTTATACGGCAAATATATCATTAGGGATCAGATATTATTTTTTTTGGTATCTAACAGTCTTCTAACAATATAATCTTGCTTAGTGCTACTTTAATTATGTCATCTAATATGAAGGCTGTGCTTTAATTACCAGAGTGAAAAATTTAGCTAATGTATTGTATGATCACCTTGAATCAGTCAGGTGAATCAATATTTAAATGAGTAAAAATATCAAATATGCTCCAAATTTTACATTTTACATTTGCACTGCGAAACTCTGATAAAACATTGAAATATCACAAAAATAGTTATATTCTACCCTGGTGTAGGTGAAAAGCCACACTAGATATTCCTAAACCTCTGACCCACATTTACAATTATGCCAATAAATTGTGTCACTGTGTTGATGGAGAAATGGTGTTCCAGTTTTGGAGTTCTCATCCAAATATTTTTATTTTATATTTATTATATCTTGCCATTCTTTCTGTTAAAGGGGCCAACAATGACCATGCAATGCTTTATTGAGCATACATTTTAAATACCTTAACCCTTACCCTATGCTCAATAGGAAAAGCACACTGGAGCACTTAATGGCTAAATAATTAAATTGTCGTAACTGTGTGATCTCACCTTAAATTGTAAGTTTTTTCCAACATGGTTTTCATCAGGAATGTACGGACAAATGTTTTGATGTTCCTCAGATTGAAGTTGCCCTGTTGAGGCAAAGGTGCACTTAAAAAATGTAGGTTACTAGTTGGAAATAGTTGACAAAATTACTCATCTCAGTGAAATCGCTGGCCCATGTTCTGTGGCCTTTGTAGTGAGGAATG
>JAOWBC010001052.1:8204541-8215343 GCA_028566105.1 Hypoplectrus providencianus | reverse complement strand
ATAAACATAAATGATTTAAAGGTAATGAAACATCCACACTGTGAAACCGACAGAGATTATTGCATTATTGGTTTTCCGTCAGTGACTCTTTAATGCAATATATGACCATCTTATTTAATGTTTTAAACCCATCGCACAACATTTGGATACTGAAGTAATTTCTTATGTTTAGGCCACATACCAAAACCAACCAGCATAGATTCTTGTTGAATATTTAGTTTCAAATGGGATCAAAGTCCCGTGTTGCTAATCCATCAACCACCCATCCCTCCCTCAGACCTGGATGGTCTTTAGCTCGGTCACTTGAGGTCGCTGCCAAACTTCATAGGTAAATTGGGTTCTGAATAAGCTACTTGCTTATATGGCTGTGTTGTGTAAATCCAATATGTTTGGGTTGTTGTATAGCATAAACTGTTTTTGGTTAAATTAACCACAATCAATAGATTAACCCTATAATGAAAATATTTTTGAAATGTTACACCCCTTAAGGAAGGTCTGAACCTAATGAAAAATAAATAAAAAATACTTCACACATGTTGTAGCTCAGTTATTAAGAGCTTTGCTGCCTTACAGGTAAAACCTCGACAACCCTGTGTGTAAGGCTTTGCATGTTTCATACCCAGTATGGATGACCACAAGTTGTTTTAATAACTTTATTTGGATGGAAGAAACTTTTGAAAAGTTAAAGAGACTTTATAATGAGGAGTAGGTTGGTTAACCTGTATTTCAGTCCCTATGGTTATAAGATGACGTCTCTCACTGTCGCTGTGGTTGTAGCAGCCACGTTTACTGGTGGTCTTGACTCACTTAGCTGTAAGCACACACACAAACTTACGCACGCACATAAACATACATCTCACCAAGTGACGCTGTCTCTGTCTGGTTCAGCAACCACAAACACAGTGTGTCAAGTCATTTTGCACCTCCGGGATAATTATGTAAATAAAAGAAAGGTTGAGTGTGTGTCTGTGTGCGTGTCAAGTTTGCTCTGGTTATGGTGACCTTTTATTAACAATATTTAGCTTTGTGTCTCCTTGTATGTTAGACAGCAGACTCAGGAATGGGTCAAATGTGGGCTGAATGTGTCAAACACAGGATTTGTCTGGGGAAGATGTATTATACTCTCTGTATATTTGTTTTTTGATCCTCTTCCTCTCCTTCTCTTCCAGAGTGACCAAGTTCTGGTTTGGTGTGAGAACCACAGACGCTGTGCTCAGGTGAATACTCACACAGACAAACTTTCACTGCAACACTTCTAAAGACATGCATTCAGTAAGCTTATACAAACATGAATGACTTTGCCCCAAAACCTGGACATAAACTCTTGAGCCAGTCATAGCCCTGAAACCAAGACTTAGTTGTAGATGTTAAGACCAGGAGTTCATCTTTGATTCAATGAAGTGTTCCATTCAACACAAGTGGCCACGTTCGTGTGCAGTAAACTGTAAGAGGTCTTGCCTTACCAACTCCGAGTGTTTTGTTAGGGTGGACCTCCTGCATGGCAGACTGTCTTTGTAAAGCTCATTTCTTGCACTCACAGTAAGCAGTGAAAATGGGAAAAAAAACTAACTATAAAAACTATAACTATAAAATACTACTTACTTGAGAAGATAGGATTTCAGTACACTACTAGACAGCAATAAGTTATTGGAGGCAGCAATGGAAGAGCAATGGCAGAAAAGATCAAATGTCAGTGTGAAATGTTTTGATCCTTTTTTATAACCCTTGATCGAGTTGATGTAACTTGATCTAAGCTATGTCCTGCTAAATGGTCTAACTTTTTTTGCATCATATCAGGGCAGCAATCTATATTATTCTATAGACCATGATCTGGTTGATCCACCTCCACCCCTCCTGCCTCCAATATACCTATTTTACTACTTCACTGGACACAATTTCACTGAAAAACTGATGTTAACCCATCTTTTTGTTTTGGCTGTATTATCACTCTGACAACACACAACTAGGTATCCTGATCCTTAAATATATTAATCAGATACAACAGTAAAAGCAGGGGCAGAGTGTCCCTTTTTGTCTCAGAGACGGAGCGAGCGAGTATTTCTTTTGCTTCCTTTGGGTATGGAATCTTCAAACCAACCACACAACTCCTGTAATAGCAAAAGGTTGTGTTTTTAGTTAAAATAACGTCCTCCCCTATATCCCCATTATCCATCCACCCTGGAGCAAAAAATTATCCCCTGTTTATTCACTTAACACTGCCTGCCAGGAGGCTCAGCTATGTGTGTGTGTGCTAATTCATTGTTTGATTGAAGAGGAGTTTCCATGCTGCGTATTTTTAGCTGCCAGTCTGTCCACTCTGCAGCAGTCCCAAATTGTTACAGCTTTCTGGACATTACTGCGGCTGCTTTAGACCGCTGGTCCAATCTGACACACACACAGTTTGTGCATTAGACAGAAATGTGTCTCCATATTATGATGCAAGTCACCATGTTTGAAATCAGAGAGGCTATAAAGAAGAAAACTGGAAAATAAAAGATTTTACACTTGAATGGAAAATAAAAATTGAGCATCAAACTTAGTTTTGATCAGAAACTTTTTTATGGACTAAATTATGATGCTGTGTTATCTGCAGCCAAAAAATGTCTGTTAAATATCTGTCTGCCACAGCCCTTTACTTCCTGACCTTAACTTAGTCAATATTAATGACTTCTTGAAAGATTCTGTCTGGTTTGTTATTGATGTGTTTCCTGAACTCTTCGTTCAGGTTCAGACCTAAAAGCTTCATTCCGGCTGAAAGCACACCTTAGTCGTATTTTACTTCTTGCAACACTTCCAAGCGCCGTTAAGAATGCACAGTCGCACAAAGAAAAAGCAAGAAACAGACGTGAGAGCAAGAGCTGTTTTTTCTGTACAGCGCGTATATCAGAAGTGTGTATATGTTGAGGTCAGCCGGGGTTAATGTCAACAACAGCAAGAGCATGCCCCTTTCCAAACTCCCACCAACAGACCGTTTCAGTGGATACCGCACTGAGCAAATCATCAGACGTCAGCTTTCAGCGGTACCGACCCCCCCCCTCACCTCAAACACAAACACGCACAGCTCCTCTGACCTTCTCCAAACTTATCTATTCCATTTCCTTCCTTCACTCCCTTCCTTTGTTTCTATTCCTGATGTTTAGAGTTCAACAACAGCGCATAGAGTATGAGAACAGAAAATATTTTCTAGTTTAATACCACATCTAAACTTTATTACCTTGGCTTTGTGTCTTGCTGTTGTGCATGTGTGAATACCAGTGTGGCACCGCGCTGTAACCAACGTCCAACAACAGTCTCTAAAACTGGCCAGTGGGGGCCGACGCTGTGTTAACCACAATTTTGCTCTCAGACAGGCTGATACTGCACAGACGTGCACAGTGTCTCTTCTTGCTTGTTTGAATTGCAGTTATTAATTCTTACCGTTTTACAGTCTGTTGAAAGTGGACACAGCCCAATTTGTAAAAGTCACCAGGGCAGGCCAACAAAAATAAATTAGAACAGAAAAGCACATATCCCAGTCCTCAGCCATAATTGCCAAGATTAATCAAAATAATGAATTATCAAGCAGAGGAAGTCCAACACTGGTTAATGCTCCCTAGGTGTGTATATTTGTTAACAGGATATGTGGGAGATATTTAAGGCTTGCTATTTTTTTTATTCATTATGCACCTTGGGAGCATTAAACAATGAGCACAGTCCACTTTATTATTATTTCATTAAGCTAACAAATATCCCCAGGTTTCTATTCTACTCTATCTACCAATTCCCCATTTGTTCCAGTAAAATGTTTTTCATTTATTGTAATTTATAATGAGCTATAAATAGACAGACAGACCTGTTTGAATTTAAGTAAAGCTCTTGGCCCTCAGGATGGCACTGAAAATTGTTTTGCCACCATTTTGGTCCAGACCCTGGACAACTCCAGAAAACAGATATAAACTCCAGATATCTGGACAACTATTAAGTGGTTTTCCATTTAGTTTTTTTTTTTTTTTTTTTTTATAAACGTCTTCTCATAACTCTGGTGAGCTCCTGACTTTTCTTTGTCATCATGTGTAAATATCAATATGTCCCATTCTTGATTTCTACCAAAATCCCTTCAAAACTCCTTATTTGTCAGCCTTTCTCCTACAATGGTTTGTATGTCTTACAACTACATTTTTTATGTTATATCCTGCAAATGCCCAGCAACACAAATGATTACTGCCAATGCAAACCTCTGAATGGTAGAACCTGTTTAGGCAACAGAGCTCCTTGGTTGTGTTAAGGAAAAGTACATGGTTTTGTTAACATAGCTAAGTTTGTAACATAAATCACATTTGTTAATGTGATGTTAACTCTTAACATAAGACGTGAACAGCAGTCCCCTGGGTGAACATCTTCTGTTTGTTCACCCTGTCAGCCTCTGCCCATCCCTGTGTGGACTTTGTTGCTCTTTATTCTGTAAATATGTTACAAAACTAGAACAACCTCAGGGTTTCTACCATGGCTATAGCTAGTATAGTCAAAAGATGGGCTTTTATATATCCAGAGTTTGAGTTAATGACATAGTGCTTTTTCTAATACCTTATCTTTAGAATATAACTAGAAGCCAACATACTCAAATATCAAATGTTGTTTAATAATAATTTTTTTCTGTATGAAGTAAGGACTGTATAGGTTGGAGTCTGCCTTAATTTTGATTTAAATTAAAAAACTATTTGATGAATGAATTAATAAATTTGAGCAGATTTTGTTGATAAGTGCTATGAACACCATAACTAAGACATTGATGAGGTGTAACACCAGGCCATAGTTTAGACCAAGAGAATGGGATAGTGAAAGTGAAGGAAGTTGTGATTCCTCCGGTCCTAGCAGTTGATCTGTATTTTCAGACTTTTTTCTCTGGGGAGCCACTTATTTGTTATGTTTATAAACCCAATTTTAAGGTTATTAGCAAAGCAAATCTCACAAAATGTGACTTGTTCTCAAGCTACATTCCACTGCAGGATCTCATAAAGCCTTTTGGCAGAGCGACACACTCAATAACTTTTGACAGAGATTTTTACAGAATGATTTGGGGACCAGTATTATATCTCCCTCAACTCCTATCTCGGTCGCTACCCAGATATGGTTGTTCTCACCGAGATTTTACATGTGTAACACATAGTTGGTCTATCCGCTTACAGTCACACACCCACACACGAAATGTTGCAATGTGAAACTAAAAGATGAATTTAATTTCCCATGTCATCGGTTTCACTTAAGGGGCTGAAAGATTGCAGTGATCCGTTTTTCACAAGGAAATGTCACAAAACAATAAAAATATAAGGTATTTGAATATTTTTCATTGGCTTTTCTTTAATCATCTCCAGTCTTCAATCCCAGAAGCATTTGTTTAATAAACAAACCAAACAAAACCATGTCAGTTTTACAGGCAGTAAAGCATATTTGCAAGACATGTAGGGTGCAGATACTCTACAAGAATATATATATTATGTGTTCTCACAACATTATGAATATTTTAATATGAAGAATTAAAAAGTAATAAAATAATGATTTCTTTAAGGATACCTTACAATACAAGGAGACGAAAAATAAAGGTAAGGATTGTCTCATTGACTCCAGTACCTTATCTGTTCCTTGTTACATAAGGCCAAAAACTCTCTATTGAAGACACACAAACAGCAGGCAGATGTTGCCCACACATATGGTTTGTGTCACATCATCAGTGGACTCTCATGGAAACACACATGGGAGTTCACTAAAACTGAACTACAGCCCTCACTCAATTCCTCCATCTGTCCATCTCCTCCTTCTTTTATCTCTTTCTTCCTCTCTCACACACACATGCAAAGTCGACGTAGTAATGTGTACCAGGTGTGCTAGGCAGCAGGATGTCCACTAACAAACAACAGGTCTTATGCAGAGTGAAGAACAGAGCTATCAAGTCACTGTGATTCTTCCTCATACTGTCTCCTGCGTGTACTTTCCTCATTGCTTGCTCTTAAGAGGTTCACATGACTTCATATAATGGAAAAATGTTTGCTCGGCCTTTGCTCTGTAAATTTCACATCATAATTTAAGTAAGAAGTAGTTGGGACATGATTAATTCCTGTCAAGACAATGTGTTGCAGCAGCACAAGTCTGGATACTGAAGCAATTCCAACTCAGGTGGGATATGTGTTTCCCACCTTCTCTTTAGTTTAACTTTGGATTTCTTCCAATTTGCAAGTGCATGGTAGCCATAGTGAGATATTTAGGTAATGGAGGCCTGGTAACCTGTGCAGCTGCTTGTATCCACGATATCATTATTTTGATCTATGGTCAGACTTCAGGAATGTAGTTAGAAATTAAAAGTTTTGGAGTTCACACAAAAATCCAGAGGAAATACAACAGACACTTAAATGAAAATTTATAATTAGGATACCAGCAGGTGAATTAACCCGAAGTAATAAGCCCAGTAAATGATTAAAAAATTGTGAGAATTAAAAGAGGATCAGGCATTGGCACTACAGATGTAATTTCTGGCCTCATGATGCCAATGAGCTGAGCCTAAATCAAGATTAAGCCCCCGAGCAATAATATGCAAGCGGTCTTCCACATGCCACATTTCTCCTGCCTGTCAGTTGGAGCTTTGGAGCTGAGCTCTTCCCTTTCTGCTCGATGCTACTCAATGAATACTTGGTAATTACTTTTCCTCTACTTACTAACATGCCTTAAATTCAGCTGGTTGTTTGGCCTGAGGTCTTAGTTTGTCCCGGAGGATAAGGCTGTGGCTACTGCTCCTTAATGCTCCCCCTGGAAGGGTAAGAGAGGCAGAACGGGAGGATCGCTGTCTCTGGAAGACAGCTGGGTACTGAGCCACAGTGGAAGAGGGCATGCAGGCTACCATACAACTGAATTAAACCAAAACCAATGATTTAATGCATTTCTTGGCTACAGAAACAGTTTGAACGTAAACTTCAGCGTACCTTAATAAATACGTTTAGTTTGCTTTAGTGTTGGGTTTAAATTAATTTGACAACACAGTGATGTAATATAAATATAAAACACAGAATGAAAAGATAGAAAAGAAATATGTTGCAAAGCACACATCTTACTCTCCTCCTGGATTTGAAAGTGCAGCTCAACCCAGTACAACAGCTGCAAACAACTGCTTGCTAGCCCGTATAAGCATGCATGTCAATTTAAATTCATTGCCTTTATTCTCCTTTTCCCACAGTCCTTTTTATGCCTCTGCTGTTCAGACTTGTCCACTTGTTTAATAAGATGTCTAGTTGAGATATGTCACATTTACTCTGCCAGGAGTGCGAATACTGTTAGAAATGCCAGCTAATGCTTGCGGGGCATTTAAAGACATACAGTGGGTTTTAAAATCTGAACATAATTGATTCCTTTAATACATTTTAGCCTTTTTTGAAAGTTAATGAACAAGCTAATCTTATTAAACAATAAGTTATTTTAAACCATAAAACATTATACAGATAGGGTATTTTTAGCCACCGATCATCAGCACATTCATTTCTTTATTATTCGTATTTCCTTCCATTTTCTGGCCAGGATAGAGTAGTTAGTCAAGCATCCTTTAGTAAGTTTACTTTAGCTGAGAGCTAGAAAAAAATGATTGGGGGAAAAATGGAGAGTGAAGGTTCTGGCAGGATTTCTTCTGAGGTTATTGCGGACATGTGGTTTTTAGAGGTGAAGAAGTTAACCACTGAACTATCTCGATGCATTTATCATCTTGACTGTCCTCTCGATCTCTTTTTGTGTTCGTCTGTTCTCTTTCCTCCAGCCTTTCCTCTCCTCCGCAAGCTGCCGATTCAAGTTAACTCTGGTTGTTATAAATGTTTTTCTAAAAGGTCTGGCAGAAGTCTAACATGCTTTTCAAAGGGATTTGTGGAATTTGTTCCACTACTTTTCACTTATGTACCACAAAGCCTAAAGTGTCTGTATCCATGTGTGTATACATGTATGCATATGTGCGTATTCAAAATATACATTTACATATCATTTACATACATTAAGCATGTTAATTTCTTCTCAAATGTTTTGCAGAATCTAATTCAAATGTAACTGTTGTATATATTTTTCATATTGTTTAGATTATAAAAAAATGTGTAAATGTGTTTCCTTCCAGTAACACACTGAGAGTTTGTTGTTTGGAGTGCCCTCTACTTTTTATATTAGGGCTCAGTATGTGACATCACTGGATCAACAACTGGGTCTGCATGGTACAATATGGGCCACCAGGTCAGATTTTGCAGGAAATCTGCTAGATTGCTTTGCAGGAGAAAACACGAGGAGGATCCTGTTCTCCACTTCAAACACAGCGTTGAGGTTCTCAAAATAGCTGCTGGTGGAGGATGAGAAACACTGATGGAAAACCAGTTTCAACACACTTTTTCATGCTTTAGAAGGCAAATATTACACAAATTTCTTTTAAAGATGCTTGGTAATCCCATACAGGATAGCCCTGAGATTGAGGGATGCAGTTGTAGCCACAATTTAATAACTCTTTTCATTCTCACACTGATTAAAAGATGTTCAAAGATCCTACAAGTGCTGGGCAATCAACAGTAATGACTGGAAAGTATCCACATCTATAATTTCAATACAGAAGTACAGTACAGGAAGATGATGCTGGACGTTTTGTACATATTCATTTATCCACGATTTCTTAAATTATCTATATAAGATTCATAACCATTCATTTTGGCCTCCTTTTGTCTCAAGTAACCGACACTGGTGCTGTTTTTGGCATCAAAACTAAAGGATTAGTAGTCTTAAATACCTCACATACTGTATATCTGTAAGGAAGAATATATAAAATAGACTTTGAACAATGGATGACAAGCTGAGCCCATAAATGAACATAAATAGTTTTTCACCTTGCACCCACTGAACTGCAGACTGTATATGGAGAGTGAGCACATCTGGTCTGTAGCTGTCTTTCTTTGTCTCTCTCTCCCTTTCTCCTTTTTCTCTGGACCTGCTTCACTGTTTGTCTTTCATCTCTTCTCTCCTTTTCAACTGACACTCACCCCCCCCCACCCCCCATCCCTCTCTGTCCACTCTTAAACCACATCTCTCCTCCCCTCCCTCTCCCATTTCCTCTCCTCCCTCTTGCTGAGTGTGGCTGTCATCCCTCTATCATGGCAGGTGAGGCCATAAAACAGCAGGGGAGGCCGGAGGAGGGCCGAGAGACAAGGTGTGTGTGTATGTGCGTGTGATTAATTATTATACAGATATCTGAGGAGACCTCGTGCAAACTGTGCACACATACAGACACGTACACAGCCATTAATCTCGGCTGTGTTGTTACAGTGAGTTAAACAGTAACATCTCTGACCTCTGACCTCTGCTGTGTCTGCCGCTCTGTCTCTCTCACATACATAACTCATCGTGTCACCTTCAAGGCCAAAAGTGTCTGCCTCTCACCTCCTCTTACACAAAAACAGTTCATGTACTTCCCAGTGATTTACAACATGCAACTGATATTTGAGAGAGTAAGGTGTGCGCACATGCATACCTCCATTGTTTTCAGCTTAAATCCATTTGCCTCGACTCCCCCTCTCTTCCCTCACTCGTCTTGAAAAATGAATCCAACTCAATCATCACTTATGACCCACTAGAAGGGCGTGTCTGAACCAGCAGGGACCTGACCCTTTGCCTGTTTTTTCTCTTTTCATTTTTCAGTGTTCAGGGTGTTTTTGGAAGTCACCCTTTCGGCATATAGCTACCAAAATGGGGGATCAGCACCAAGAAATTATGATTTCAGTAAGGTAGAAAGCTGAGTGGACAAAGCTTGTTCACAAAAAGCGAATCTGGTGCTTCTTTTCATTTTGGTTGTGCTGTCAAAGAGGGGCTAAGTTTTCACTGCTGTGCTTACTTCCAACACCCTACAACCACAAATGTCCTGTGTTCCTTCCCTCAAATATGATACACACGAGTGTTTCCAAAATTAGTGCCTTTACTGTTAGTGCCTTCAAGGAGATTAAACTGTGCTTAACATAATTGTTGCTGTCTCAGACACCATTTAGCAGTTTTTAGGCTTATTAACAAAACTGTTTCCCTATGGTTAGGATAATAAATTATAGGTATTGCAAATGATACCCAGTTGAAGTCCTATGCTTGTATGATCAATCCACCACCTTGCTTCCCAAAGTGGACAGGAAATAGACTTCTTTTTACCATTGTACAATAAAATAAAATTCCACTTATTGTCCAGTAAGTGTTTTCACATTGTGGAAAGTTACCTTGAGTAGTCTGTGAAAATAACCAACAAAATTAAAAGACAGATAACATCTTTGTATACCTATAATGGAAGGGGCATCCTGAGTGCAGGGTTTCAGAAAAAAAAGGGTACAATTTTAGGTTAACTATGCCAAATGCAATTGAGGAATACTCTGTAGTGTTACATCAATCTGGTGGATGTGTTTACATTTGTAGTTTTTTGGGCATTTGCCTTTGTTAGATACAGTTTAGTATAGTAGCATGCTGTTTGGGGGAGGCAGCAAAGGAGTTAAAGATAGGCAGCACAGAGTTGAGAGGTCAATGAGAAGAGTAATGATAATGTGAAGAAAGCAGACAAAAAGAACAGGGGATTAAAGAAGAGAGGAACATGGGAGGGTATGAAAAATTAAACATGAGTGTAAGTGATCAGTGTCAGCAAAGGGGAGACAGGGGAGTACAGAGTGGGCGGGGTTTGGATGTAGGATGAAGTGGTGCGCATATGAAAAAAGGCAATGTGTGTGTGTGTGTGTGTGTGTGTGTGTGTGTGTGTGTGTTTGTGTGTGTGAGAGGGAGAGAGAGGTGTTTTTGGG
>JAOWBC010001052.1:8167330-8189897 GCA_028566105.1 Hypoplectrus providencianus | reverse complement strand
CGCGATTAAAAAACATAACGCGTTAATTATGACTGTAATTAATTAATCGCAATTAACGCGATAATGTGACACCCCTAAATATGATATAACAACATTTTCTCTGTGCATCTCCCTCTGCAGACCCCTCAACTCCAGAACCCCCAGTTAACGTCAGAGTCAGCAACCAGACTGTAGACATGATGGGTATACTACCAGGCACCCAGCTCACAGAAAGGTATTTTGATATATGGAATATTATAGGTTTGTTGAATGTATATGCTGTTTTTTTTTTTTTTTTTTTGCTATGCATCCTTTCATGACTGTAGGTTGACATTAAGGGCAATCAGTCATAAAATGTGGTCAAGTGAGTAGTCACTGCCTGTCTAATGGCTTAGCTGCACGCAAATTACAGTTCATCCTTGACCCTCTTCCAATCATAAATTACAACGTCTTGTCTATTTGTGTGCTGTAATGCTAAACAAGGTCATAAAAGGTTCAAACTATGTCTTGGAACAGCAGCAGTATTCCAACTGAATATTTAAGAGGTGATGACTTAAATTGTAGCGTCTGCTCAACTGTCTGACTGCATATGCAGGGAATAAATAACAGAAGGGAAATCCAACATTAAAAACAGTTTACAAACAAGAATCACATATGTTTTACTGCCATTCCGTATAACCTGGTTAAAAGCATTTACTTATATACTCGACTTTTGAGGAAGTACCTTTCTTTCTGCTTTATTACCATTACTATGTTTACATCCAGGTTGTGATTGTGTTTGACTTTTTGCTCTCTTTACACAGGTCAAGGGGAAGTGCAGTCACAGTGGCAGTCTTAGTAAGCTGGGAGCCCCCCAGAGAGGGAGACCTGCCAGTCCACAACTACAGAGTCACCTGGATGTCTCGACATGCACACACAGCGCACAAAACCACGCACTCACTGCGTGCACGCACACAGACTGTGCACAATAACATGCACACACATCCCGTACACTCATACTCATCTGAGCAAGGCAAAAAGGAGAGCAACAGCAGAGTGACTCAAGGGGTAAGGAAACATTTTTTAAAATTTTATTGTGATTACAGTGATTTTCTGCATATAATATGTACACAATCATCCAAACACTGCCCTTTTATATGTTAAATCCAATTTCATATTTTTACCCGTTGTGTGCCTTTTTGCACACCAGAAATTTAAATTATAATGTGGTCTTAACACAGGGGTGGGCAAACTTTTTGACTTGCAGGCCACAATATGTTCTCAAATTTAGGAGAGGGGCCGTACCAGGAGCAGATGCATGTAGTGTTTGTGTGAAGTAATATAAAAGGCATGTAGAGGCCATTGCATAAAAGGTTTTGGCCTTTAATAGGTAGTAAAGCATGGATATGCAAGGCTTTGAAAAAGCATTTATTAACAGTATTAAAAAATATTCACAAAAAAAAAACAATACTATATAGGTTTGCGGGCCAGATTAAAAAGCCCAGCGTGCCGCATGTGGCCCCGGGCCATAGTTTGCCCATGCCTGTCTTAACACATTTACACAGTATGGAAATGATTACTCATGCACTCATTTATTTATAGTTATATTGTCCCAGTGACCCTCCAAACCTGCTTTGCCCAACCTTAAACCAAATTTTAACCTGAAAGGTTCTTTTCTTTTCTAAGTGCTAGACAAACAATTTGATTATCTTAAAGACTGTTAGCAGGTAGAACTTGTTTGTTTGTAACCGAATGAAAGAAAATATGTCTACTCTAAAACAAATCAAAGAGTTATCCCAATTGTAAATCCTAGGGGGGTTATGCAAATGACTATTTCTTGACCAGGAGCAGTGACTTTGTGGCAGTTTCCTTGTAACCCCACAGTGACAAAAATTAAAAAAACAACCTCTCATCAACTTCTTGGCAAGAATGTAGCAAAGCAAATAATATTTAGCAAAACATTGAACTAGTTCTCACCAAAAAAACTAAGTTTTTAACAACCATTTGGCATGAGCAGTGGCATGTCTCTAATTAGAAATAAAGAAAAATAATAAATAAAATAAAATAAAGCATCTAATATATATCTAAGCTGTATATAATACTTCTCATGGCTCATATAGATGCAGGCCAGGACTATTTTGTCATCACTTTTAATGCACCGGGGACACATGGATGGATGGTACCCTCAAATTCAAATAAATGGTCTTAAAGAATGAATTAAGAGGAAGATTGTAAACATATACCAAATACACAAGATCTTCACTGTATCCAATCATCAGTATTTTTTTAAATTATATTTAATGCAACAATAACAGTCAAGAGGGTGGATTTTTCTATTATGATTATAGGCGTGATGATGATGTAATATGTTCGCAATGCAACTAAGGCCAGTCAGCAGCAGCAAAATACCCATAATCACAGTAAACAACACAGATATTACAGCTTTGATGCAACGGTTATGATTGCCTGTGCAGTGACTGAACACTCCTTGCAAAGGATCCTTCAACTCTGGACCCATTTAGATGTTTAACTTTGATGTGAGCACTCACTTAAAGAGAAAAGACAAAAGAATTAAAAACATAAACATCAAGGTTTGGAGATTTTAATGCGAGAGCACTCATATGGTCATAACTATCCTAAGTAGTGATGGCGATCCCAGACTGAGCCTGTTGGAGCCATTTATCTCTAGTCTGGTCCTCTGTTCTGCTTGGCTGGGAGGCCTGGAATTTAAATGAGGCCCCCTAACTAGTGTTTCCTACTTGCAGCTGCATCTAGACACACAGAGACAGCAGCATCCCAACAGGTAGGCAGGGGACAAAATAACATTTCTACGCTTTGTAAAATACTCTTTCATATCACGGGAAACGCTGATATTTTATTGCTCCACATTAGCACAGGATGATACTTTCCTGAGATGTGCATTAAACATATATCATGTCAGTCAGGAATTTATATAGGACAAGAGGGATTTAGCATTGAAACTGAAGTAAAAAGGAGAAATTGGAGGAAGTATTCAAACATGGAAAACCCTCTGCTGATTCAGTGCTTTTAAATATACATCAGCCTTTTACATATAATGTTCACTGACATTATGCACCAAAATAGAAATCCAGGCTTTTCCCGCTCACTCTGTTTCACAAATACACATACACGGCCTGTACAGCTGTACAGGCCATATGTTTTGTCTATCTTGGGCGTAATGGAAATACTTCAACCCCATTTTGTCTGCAGGTCACCAAGAAACTGCTTTTAACTTGCCTTTGTCTCACTCTGTTTTAAGTGTAGGCACATACAGAGTTGCATACAGAACCACACACACACACACACACACACACACACACACACACACACACACGCACTTGTTATCATCCAAGGATCTCTTTGTTGTGACTAGCTCAAATCACTGCAGACAGACAGACCTGATTGACTAAGAGCCTGTTAATGAGCTGTCTGTCAAACAGCAGGCTAATGCAGAACAGGTCTGGATTGTCAGTCACGAAGTGGGACACACACACTACTCAGAGTAAGGATTATAGTGACAGTAAGGAAGATACAGATGGTGGCAGTATCTGGGACACCTATATGGATGATCTTGAGTTGGTGTTTAAATATAAAGGACAGAAGTCCTGCAGAGTTCTCGCTCTTTCTTTTTGAACCATTTGTATAAGGAGAAATTCTAGCATGTGAAAGCAAAAGCCAAGAAGCATTGTTCTCAACAGCTGAGGAAACGTGCCTTTCTATGTTCCCACAATGTGTTACAGGCACAGTGTGAGCTGTGGCTGCAGGGTCTGCTGCCTGCTACTTCCTACTTCCTGTCTGTCCAGACCGTGGCTTACTGGGGTCAGAAGAGGCTGAAAAGTCCCAGGGCCCAAATTGTCTTCACCACAAAAACTCATGCGGGTAAATAATCTTCATCATGATAATTATTTGTATTTAACAGAAACATTTCTTATTACTTTATCAATTCTGTGATTGAAAGTGATTGGAATTTGTTAAAGGGATAGTTCAGATGTTTTGAAGTTTTTTTTTTTTTTAGGTATTTACTCAAAGTCTGTTTTGTTGTTGTTGTTGTTGTTGTTGTTGTTGTTGTTGTTGTTTTAGCAACAGTAGATAGAATTGGCATGACCCTGGACTGGAGAAGCAAGAGTACTCATGTGGAGGCTAAGCAATGTCCTGCTAGATATATATCAGTTACCTAGAAAGACCCAATATGAATACACAATCCCACAATAATACAAACAACAAACTGGACCTTCAGCTCCAGTTTTCTGCAAGATAAAGCTACCATATTGTTTGTTGTTGATGTTGTTGACTGTTTGATGTCAAGGTAAGGGGTTTAAAAAATAGATTAGATTTTTGTTAACATCGGCTAGATGAAAAATAAAATAGGTGAAAATAAATTTTGCTCCTGCCTCTGTTCACAGCAATATGTGACATCCTATAAATCTGGTGGTTTCACCATGGCCTATTTTAGCAGTATGAAAGACCATCATCACCGTCTTTGAATAAATAAATAAATAAATAAATACAGCTGGACGTAAAGTCACTTAGAAATAAAACTTTTAAGAAAGCATCACATCTCCAGTAGACTTTCTATAGTTTTTTTTGTGTCAGAATGAAAAGTAAGCAACTACAAATAGTGATTTTGCTTGCTCAATAGACAGAGGTGCCTTTTGTTTACTGTAGCTTAACTGTTTTTGTTGCTGAGATTCGACAGTTTAGCCACCTAAAGACTCCCCTAGCAACACTGACCAAAATACTGACTCACTCAAGTAAGCATTTTGAACATTTCATTAAGTTGTCAGGTCACTGGTAAATACAGTGAGTGCAGCCCACAGAGCCATACATTATTGAGTTAATGATTTAAGTTAGTGAGTAGTTTGTGCAGAGCTGCTGGATTTACTGACTGTCAGCATATTTCTGCTGCCTCCAGCTGCACTGTTTAAACACACATATACAGTGGAAAGCTGCGATGTTAATGGTCGTCCAGGCAACAGAGGTATTTATAGGTGACCTATCGGTCAGCACAGCAGAGGATTATAGCCAGCTGCAGCTCAATTATCAAACCACTTACCAACAATTTTATATGGAACATATTGCCATTCATAATTTAGCAGCATTAATATTTGACACAGTCCACATATTGGCCTCTTTCCCCTCCTAAGGGTCAGTTAGGCCAGATAAAGCCAATTACTGCCTCTGACTGAATGAGTTAACGGGAAAGCTAGCTACCAGCTGCACTCCATTGCTGGTTTATGATATTCCTGGCACAATATAATACATTTATACATTCCATGTGTTATATAACAGGTTTAATACATCCAGTCCTTCATATGATGGCTTTTGGGGATGTTGCCAGTAATACAGCAGGTATTCAGAACAGCTTCTGTAAATAACGTTTACTGCAGTGACTGCTTCTTTAACACACACATAAATCAGTCACTGCATCCAAAGAACTTTGGTTGTTTTTCCATCCTCATTAATGGTGATTTTATTGTGAAAATGTGCAAGAAAATTTATGAATGAGCTTAATGTTTAAAATAAATGTATTTTTGTACTGACATTATTGAAAAAGACACGCTGTCAAATCCTCCAACATCTCCTCAGGTGAAGACTTCTCCAATGAGCTCCCCTCGTCCGCATCTCTTCCCTCCTCTCCTTCCCTCTCATCATCCTCCCCCTCCTCCTCTGACGTCCCTGTCTCCTCTTCTCTGCCTTACCCTGAGTCTCCACTTAACCCTGGAGCCCCTAGTAACCTGCGCCTGGAGGTCGCTGCCCCTCATTACCATGACGACCAGCTGCAGGTCAAGGTTTTCTGGAAGTGGCCTCATCATGGTGAGAAAACACTGAAGTACTCAACAATAGAAAAGAAGGTAGAAAAGACTGCAAGACTTTAAACACGGAGGAGATAATACTTAAGAGAAAATGTAAAGAAAAGTAATAGTTTCTCTGTGTGCATCATGACATATTTATTTTGAAAACACTCTAATCTATATTAAAAAATAAAACACACTAAATAAACACAAACACATGTCCTCTTTTGAATTGTCTGTCGGTCTCTCTTTGGCTTTGCAGGCAGGCAGAGACACCCTGGTCCATACATCTTGCGGTGGCGCCCACATACCTGCAGCACTAATGTTACAGGCACAGAGAGAACAACAACTGTTCAGGTACAACTGTGCTGGCCAAATTTTATGCATCTCTGCTTTGCGAAATTATGTGCTGGTGTCTTGTTTCTGTGTGAGCATTGTTATTGTGTCCTTTTGTGTGTATCAGGGATCACATTTCAACACATAACTCAAATCAGTCTGGAATGTTCTCGGTCTGTGTGTAACTTTGTTTCTCTGCCATCACCTCAGTCTGTCTCTGCCTAACATCACTTTTACCATGCCTCTGTCAAATCCCTGGCTGAAATATCCTGCATTAAAATATGAAAGGATGAAATATAAAGAGGTCTGACTGAGAATCATATATGAGAAAGTGATTCTTAGAATCAGCTCTGCGATCACGACTTACCAATAAGTATGTTACTAAATTTTATGAATTCTGCATTAAAAATGCAAATATATAAATCCAAATAATAACATTTTAGAAGATAAACTGGTATTGAATCTATGTGGTGCACTTGATATCCGCCTGCAGTGCTTCACCAGGAGAAAACTACACCCAGCCACAGTTGTCCCGGTGTTAACCTCTCTAAAATGATCACAGACTCAGAGGATTGATGAATATCAAAGTGCTGTTTGCAATTTGCTGAGGTCACAGAGCGTAATTTCTCTTCATTGAAGTTTAGCCGTTTTTAAACGCTTATGCCATTTCTCGCCATTTAAACCTGCCAACCTGCAGCTGCCAAGTGCTGCTTCGAACTGCGGTGTTTATTTTAACATTGAGCTAACAAGCTGCTTATGTGAGACAGGCTCCCATACAAAAATAAAGGTAATGTGTATATTTTAAGGAACCTGGTAATATGTCAGTTTAACAACCAGCTGTGTACAGTTTAAACACTATTTTTCATCCCTTACATGGCTTAATTCTCTCCCTCCAGGGCACCCATCACACCATCACAGGCCTGCTGTTCGCCTGCAAGTACCAGGTCAGCGTGGCGATGAAGGCTGACCCAGGGTCAGAGGCTGTTGCCTGGGTAACGACCCCAACTTGCTCCTCCATCAGAGTCAGAGGAGGCAAAGCTCTGCCCTGTACCGCTGAGGGTAAGAGCAACTAAAGAAAAGCACATTAACCCCTAAAAATTGTACAAACACTCAAACACAATATGTATTCATAAAAGTCCCGTAGTCGATTATGATCACTAATTAAATGTGGACAGAATGTTTGTAAGAGGTCATGTTGTACCGCCATCAGTGTTCCGTCATGAAGTGAAGTAAATGTTTTGTGTCCTTTTTTTGGTGTCAGAGCGCCTCCTTTCAGGCAGAAAGGTGGTACTGCGTCCAGAACGGCTCACCACAGACTTTAAACAAGTGAATGGCACCTTGCTCATGACGCTCCGCTGGAAGCTTTCCCAGCATGCACTGGACCCATCAGCTGTGGAGGGTTTCCAGTTCACCTGGACGCTGCAGTCAGGGGTTACATCAGCAGCAGAGGGGCAAGAAGACACACTCATTTCCCAGACACAGACAATCGCACCGGTGAGAAATATGGAGAAATCTACACAGTGTATCACTGTGCCGTATTAGCATGTGTAACCTTAAGTCAGCATTTCATGTAATTAAATCTGATGTAATCTAATGTATCTAATTGCCACTGCTCACCTGGCACAGTAACCTGCTACCCACTGCTCTTAGTATGCTGTGTGTTCCCTGGTGTTTAAAGGGATGTGTTAAATGCAGTGGTTGAATCCTTATATTTTGTGACTTATGATCTTAATTAAATTATTAATGACACAGCTTTTACCTATTGTACATTAAAGGACAGGTCTAGGGATTTTCTATTCTTCTGTCTTTGTCTCTGAAGATTTGTGTGTGTCTGTGAACTTACCCTGCTTCACCCTCCACAGTGGCAGCGCTCGGTATCAGTTCAAGGTCTTCAGGCCGAAAGTGTTTACCAGCTACAGCTAGAGGTGCTAACAGCAGGAGGCAGCAATGGCGCCGCAGTCTCCAAGACCATACATACTCCAGCCATCAACACCACACTTTGATAGGTAATAGTGCTTTCCTACTGACACTGTTTTTGAGTATTTATTAAAAAGTGACAGCTTTTTTTATTCTGCATGCTAAAATGATCTAAACTTTTGGTTTAAATCCATTAGCTGTGCTCCTCTAAGTGATTGAGTTTAATGTACTCAGATGTAAATTAATGATAAATTAGAAAAGCCTATTGTTACATTTGTTGCAAGATAACTGTGTTAAAGAGCAATTGTTGTGTTTATTTGGGAGTTTTTTTTTATGACATATTGTAATATATGGGGCCGTTTATATAAGATAAGATAAGATAAGATATTCCTTTACTGATCCCCCATGGGGGAAATTCAGGTATTGCAGCAGACAATAAACACGCAATAAAACAGTATTGGCCACATCTCTCTTGTACAAGACTCTTTATAGGACTTCCTGGTAAGACAGAGGTAAAATAACTACCCATCATCTCTCCCAGGTCCAAAGCCCACTGCTGTCACCATCTGCTGCATCATGGTATCTTCACCAACATCCACTTCTCCGTTGTCTTCCACAGTGCATCAGTTTCATTGGAGTTTAAGTGCAGAGGACATGATCACAGCTATAAAATAAAGAAAGTTCCTCTGTGTGAAGTAGATCACTCATATAAACGGTATTCCCTGCTCTGACTTTCTCCTACCACTGTGACCCATTCTCAAACTAATGGAAAATTATCATGAATCAATCACTAATCTGTCATCTGATCCAAAGGTTATGGCATAAATCAATAAGTTTTGTACAAATTTAAAAATGTGTGTAAAAACGTGTATGTTGCCAGTTTAAAAAGCACCAATTACTTCTATTACTTACTTCTATTTTTAAATAATAAAAAAAAAGTATAATTATCCAAATGATGAAATCCTTTTGGCATTACAGCCACAGCACTGCAGCATTGCAGGTCATGTATGTGAAAAGTGAGATTTCTTGCATGGCTGCATTTGAATATGTATGGTGTTTAGAAGAGACAAATCAGGTCATTTCTAATCATCTGACGTCACTGGAACCAAGTGACACATGTAAAGAGACTTAAAATGCCCTTTTTGTTGTTGTCTTTAGAATTCAAGTAGAGAATGATATAGCACTGAACTCCTGTACAAATAGAAATGTATAGCAACAGACTGTGTTTATTTCAGTGCATAATCTGCTGCATTGTCTTTGAAGCCGCTGGGTCTGAGTTGGTGAGCCGAAACCTTGAATTAAGCTCAAATATATTTTATTATTTGTTCATATGTTTGTTTGTCTTCCTAAGCTAATTTTTCTCTCAGAGGGGTTGTTTGTTACAGTCATTCACCTTGTGCAGCATATCTTCGCAGCATGTTTCACTTATTACAGAAAACAATAACATGTGGCATTTTCACAGTAAGTATAGCTATATCTGTGGTTGATGTCTGTTTAAAAAAAAAGTCATGTCATTACTTGTGTCAAGCAACCAGTAACCTGTTAATATTTTTCCCATGTAACTTTTGTTTTCATGTTACTGTTTATAATTTTGTACTTAATTACTTTACTTTTTGACTGTTAGTTTTATTTATTGTTTTCCGGTTTTAATTTTTTTGTAATTAAAGATTATTAAGATCCTCTGGGTGTTGAGTCAGTGATTTGGTGGTTATAAATTTCAATATTATATGCACTGTAAAGAATTGCTGTAAATTAACAGCAGGATTTCAACAGTATGAATCTGTTATTTTTAAATACAGCATTTTACCGTTAATATAAAAGAAAATCTGTTAAATAGCAGTCCATTGACCATTTTTTAAAAGAACTTTAATGTATTCCTAAAATACAGCACTTTACCGCTAATCAATCATCCAAAGTAACTTAAGTTACAGTATGATGCAGTATTTTTTGCATTATGGGAGGAGCATCGCCTGAGCAGCACATGTGAAGCTGGATCCATGCTTTTTTCTCATCTAGCCCCATCTGACTAATTGTTTGGTAAGTAGCTATTTTATTTTATTCATAAATCAGTGCAATGTCTTTATGTGATGTTTCCAGTTTGTTTGCGTTAGTAAATACACTGTGTACATCAAGACAGGATGATTAGGTGGGTAAAGTTAGCTAGAATTTCACGAGGATTAGATTTGTTTTTGCAAGTGGAGTCTTCATATGATGTTGCACCTATTACTGCAATGCAGGAAATCATAAGTATCACTGACTATACCATACAGCTACGAGCTTTGAAATGTCACAGTTGTTTCCGTTTTTTTCTATGCAAGCCCAACATTATGCACAAATTTGTGTCATAATAACTCATCATAAAAAACTCACATCTCTTTATGTTACTGTGCTTCTGTTGCTATTGCTAAGTTTCTCAACAAAGCGTGCACATGGCAAAATTGTGTTTCATAATTCAACGACAATAATTTGTGAAATTAAAGTTTCAGGTGAAACAGTGGGAAGATGAATTCAGCGCTGGATGGTCAGCCTTAAAGGCCACATAATCGGTGAGGATCCAGCCTACCTTCCTGACAGGGCTTGCTGCATTATTTTTAACCTTCTCCATCTTTAACCTCCAATATCATGAAGAGGCAGCATGCACACTCGAATTCATCCAGAGGTTAGTTATTTTCATTTTAAAAAAGTGATTATGTATTTTTATCTTTTTTTTCAATAATATGATGTTGCTTATCTGTACATTTGCTGCCTTTTATTGGGTTGTTAATTCAGTAAGTTATAAAACCAGATTTTAAGTGTCTGACGAAATGCTAGCATTTTTCAGGCGCTTCGTTTGAATAAACCCAGAGAGAGGCACCAAGGCTGGAAGAGGCCAAGTCATATCAAAGAAAACTGGAAAAGTCTTTTAAAAAAAAAAGACAACAGTCAGTCAACATGTATCCATGCTGGTGAGGAGACTCATGGACTTTGAGTGGGACTTCATTTAAAATGGTGAGATTATTCAATCCCATTACTTACATCTTTTTTTTTCTTTTTTTAAACACCAGCTTGTCTCATATCTCTAAGTCTTTTTACCTCTAAATCTAGCCTTTGCTGCTCCTTTCTCTGATTTTTTTTTTCTTTCTCTATAACAGGGGTCTCAAACCGGTCCATGATTGGGCCGCTGTGGCTGCAGGTTTTTGTCCCAACCAAGCAGAAGCACAACTGAATCAAGTCATTTAAATCACCTGAGCTGTCTTCACTCAGCTGACTAGCAGCATCAGGTGTGCTCCAGCTCAGTTGGAACAAAAACCTGCAGCCACACCGTCCCTTTCATTGATCAGTTTGACACCTGTGCCCTAAACAATATGTTTCACAGGTTTTTGCTCCAACCGAGCAGGAGCACAGCCTCAGCCGCCCTTTGAGGACCGGTTTGAGACCCCTGCTCTATATCATTATTTTACTCATGACATCTCTTATTCTCACACCTTGTATTCTTTCTATCATTCTCTCAGAATTATTTTTGTTCTGTTTCCAAAAATACACAGTCAACAGTTCAATGTTCAAGGTTAGGGTGTTTTGGTTGGCTGGGGGTTCAGGGCTTAAGACATTTTCCCTTTAGTTTTTTTTATGTTTATACTTTGAGTTAATGGGGGGCACAATTACTGATTTTGTTTGTGAGATGATGCAATGTAAGTGAAGTTTTTAGCTAATCTCTCTCCCTCTCTCTCACACAGTGTACAACAGCACACAGAGGGCAAACAGGGCTGATTAAGAGAATTGATGTCTTCAAGTGGGCTGAAAGTCATTCAACAACCACTCGCCTGCCATCAGCCAATACTTGGACCACATTAAACTATATTTTGTTTTGTTTTTTTTGTTTGTTTTAGACTTAACATTGAGTTCAAATTTGGACATCATATGTCTGCTGGTGTTCATTTTATTTTTAAGTGATTTTTTATTTTTTCACTAACAGCTTTACTTTGGAAAACATTTTTATTTTATGTTCTGGTCACCTTGCTTAGTTTTCTAAAAAATGGTTTGTATTTTTCAATATATTGTTCTTTAAGAAAGGTGATATGGCAGATGTATCTTAGTTTACCATGCAATTGTTCTGATGTAAAGTTTCCAACTTTATTTCACAATAAAAAAGCAAGAAGAAACTGTAACTTCTTTCTCTCATATTGTCGTCACATGATAATGTTCTTCTTTCACAAAGAAAATGTTATTGTACTTGTACTTGTTTTTGTGAACAGTAATATACAGTAACTTTTTGAGACAGTAAAAAACTGTATATTTTACAGTAACATAATGGCAACCCTGCTGCCAGTTGATTACTGTTTTTTCACTGTAAAAGCAATAAATAGCAGTTTCATGCTGTATTTTTCATGGACAGCAAAATACTGTAAAATGTAGTGACGGTAAAAAGCTGTAAAAATTACAGTAATATAATGGCAACCCTGCTGCCAGTTGATTACTGTTTTTTTACAGGAAAATTTGTTACAGTGTGTTCATAATATAATATTGATATAATTTTCATTCCATTCTGTGTAGGAATACAACTATTTACATTTACTGAGCACTTCACCAGGAAGTATTTTAATTTTGGCCACTCTCTACTTCTACTGCACTACATTTTAAAAACCAGTATTTTACTTTTTACTGTTGTTTACTATTCATATAAATAAGGAATATATATAAACAAATTTATATATATTCATCACTGTAATATTAAATGATATTTGCACATTCACACATTAATCATTTTAAGACAATAATAAACATTATTTAGATATTGGATGTTCTGTATGTTGAGTCATTTTACTTTCACTTGAGCAAGATTTTGAGTACAAACTGAAAACAGTATCGCTAAGAGAGTAACCCCCCTCACGGCTACATTTTGCGTTTAATGACATTTACTTTTCTGGGTATTATTTTGTATTTTTATATTACAATAACCTTAGTTTTCTTTCTCTGTATCCGCGATTTTCCTTTATCTGACATAGCAGCAGAGGTTAATTACATGTAATTTCAACAAAGGCAAAGGGGAACTGAAACGGAAGGTATATTACTGTAGATTTTATTGTCTTCTCTCAGAATTTTTTTTTTTTTAATTTGGAATATCACAGCGGCATTTAGGAAGGGAACTCCGGACGCAGCCGAATGCAGCCGGACGCGGCCGAAGCTGAGGCCGACGCCGTGACGCGATCAATGAGCGACTACATTGAATTGTTGTTTCTTCAATCGTGGTCAGACGAAACTCTGTTTGTTATTTCACAGACAAGGTAGCGTAAAATTATGTTTATTTTCTACTTTTCCTCTTCTTTATAGCTTAGGTGCTACATTACTTCAAACACTGATTAGCAGCCCGTCTTTTGTCTTGCGACGCCTCCAACTTCCTACTGAAAATGGAGGAAATATGAGCAGTCGCTGCTTTGTGTTTTCGCCTGTTTTGATTCAGCTAGCTAACTTAGCTAAAGGAATGACATAACTTAAGCAAAACTTTATGAAATGGGATACTTGACGTAGATATATGATCTGACATTACGCTATATTCTTAAATACTGAGTGTGCATGTCCAAACAGATCGGTGCCAAGTGTTACACCACCTGAGCTAACGTAACGTTAGTTTTAGTATAATTAATAACTTCATTGTATGTGGGGAATTTTAGCAGACCTTGCTAATATGCTAATGACTAGATGAGCAGCTAATTATTAGTAATGTATTTGACCAAACAGATTTTCTGGTGCTCAAGACCTGTTCAATGTCGTTTGTGTTGCTAACGTCATCTAACAATGAGTTTCGCTTCTAAACGAAAATGTAGCAATAACGTTTCTTTTGGTGCAAAGTAGGTATAGGTATATTCCCTGATTTATAGTCATGGGTTAGGGTGATATGTTTGTACAAGAAAAGTGAGTTAGTTGCACGGTAAAACAATTACACGTCGATCACTCACTGCATTTAAACCACCTGTTAATTTAAGATAGCATCATTGTTGATGCCATCCGTCTATCTGTCATTAGCTCTTATTACCTCTTGTTGTTTCTATCTTGCTCTTATTAGGAGACCATGGTGGTGTTACTACTACATACAGAGACTACCTGTTACTGAGGAGCACCTAATATCTCCCATGTTTGTGGCTCAATGGTGGAGAGAGCTTGAAAACAACATCTTTTCTTAACAGCAAAACAGCCAGTCGAATACCTAGAGGGACGCATCAGGATAAAAACCCAGGAGGGAACATAGCACAGCAAAAAATTTAGAGGACTGAAGGGAAGGAGAGGACAGGCGAGTGAAGAGGAGGTGTTGGGGATGGGGTTGAAGAGCCAAAAGAGGACGTCATGGTTCACAGCGGCTCTGCATCCTCAATGAAAACAACACCATCAGCATCACCTCATTTAAATGTTCCTGCTACAGCACCTCCTCTGGTTCCTCCCACTGGAGATACTTCCGACCAGGACCTAACCCAGACCCCTGCCAAGCTCCTTATCACAGAACTAACTTCCAACTCAAACCCGACCCAGCCCTCTTCACCAACTCATGTTGACTCTGAGCACCCTGTTTTAATCCCAGCAAAAACATTTGCTTCTAACTCAAGCCCAGCCTCAGCCTGGTCCGCCACACAGACACCTACAGCTGCTCAAGGTCTTGTCAATGGCCGTACATCTGGCAGGAAGAGGACACCTAAGGCCTGTGACTGCTGCGGCCCCAACAGCACAGGACACAATGTCAGAACCTCAGGCAGAGGAAGGGGGAGAGGGAGGGGCAGAGGGAGAGGTAGAGGGAGGGGGGTCGGTAGGGACCTCATGGACACCCCAAGAAGAAAAGTGGACGGCCAGCTGACACATTTGAAGTGTTTTGATTTGACCAAGGAAGAGGAGGAGGAGGAGGATGAGGAGGAATCATCCGAGGATGAAGATGACAGATATGAGAAGGTGCAAACAGCTGATGCTCGGTCACTCACACCTGCTGCTCCACCTGTCAGAGCCCCACTGCAGGATGGACCAATGAGGAACTATGGTACCCCAGACATAATCAATACACAGAAAAAGGAGGACATGTTGATAGAAGGGCCAGCGGGGAAAGGAGGCAGTGAAAGAAACAATATTGACATATTGTCGGGAATGGCAGGCAGGGGAACACCAGTAATCAGAGGGAGAGGGGGGAGGGGAAGGGGAAGGGGAAGGGGTAGAGGAGGGGCGGCAAGTACGTCTGAGTCAAAAATTGAAGATGAAGGTGGATTTAAGGCTGGAGGTTTATCCGGTTTAGTCATCAGTTCTAAAAACGACCCCCCAGCTCCATCAGTGTCTGTGCAGAGGCAGGGGCAAAACAAAGACCATGGACCATTGAACCATGGCAGACAGACTGACCCAAGCTCACCGAAATCTCCATTTGGAAATGGAGACACGGTAAACCTGAGTGACACTGAACCTGAAGAGGAGTTGAAGGAGCATGATATGCTAACGAGTGAAATAGCAAATGGACTGCTTTCTGTCCCAACAGAGTCAGGTCCTGTTTCAAAGTCAGGATCTCACCAGGACCTGGACTCTGAGATGCAGGTGGACCAGACTCCTGATAGAACAGATTCAGTGTCTGTACCAGTAACTCTGTCCAATGGAAATATCACTACATCAACAAATGCTGACCACTGCTCCACACTTATGGATGTGGAAATTTCTCATCCGGCTGTGGTTCAACCCCCATTCCAGGGCCCTATTGCAGTGTGCAGCATGCAGCACAACTGGGCATTAAGGGACCACAGGCTTTACTGTCAGCCAGGAACCTGGGAGGGTCAGGGGGTGGAAGACGTGTGGGACAAAGAACAGTCAGAAGAAGCAAATGGACGAGAGATGGATGCAGAGAAGCAGAATAAAGAACGCCTGGATCAGCTAACTGAAATGATCCACGGTAAGATGGGCTCTCAGTTTGTTCAAATGAAGTAAATCATTGATCTTTTTACACACAAGTGGAAAGCAGCAAGTTCTGAGATTTGCACCTTTTCTGTCATATGCCATTCATAAAAGATGTGGCCTTACTCATGAAACGCTGAACTGCTGTGGAATGTATTCTTACTTAAAAAAATTTTTTTTCTTTAATCTTAATTATTGTGATAATTTTGAAAGGGAAATTCTCTCCATGTTTTCTTGCTCACCGAGCACAATAAAACAGTCAAGAAAGCGAAGACTTTTTTTTCACTTCCTGGACTAAATTTAAGATGAAGTCTGATTCACTAAGACTTTCACATGTGTATGAACTTTTTTTTCATCTGCACATAAATCAGAAGTGGGGAATAAATCTTTCTCTACAATAAAAATGTAATCTTAAAGTTTTGTGTTTTAGTTTGGGTAAAGCATGTTGTTGCATCACTTGTGTTTGCAAGTGAAAAAAACTTTATGTGATAAGTGTTTTCGGCTTTATATCTTCAAGAATCTAGAAGTACATATAATGATTGGAATACTGTGAGCAAAGCTATGTCTGCAATATGTTAATAATAAAATCTTATTAAAGAAAACCTGCCACAGTATAGGAAAACACCACCAAAGTTATAAAACCTGAGTAAAAATTTTTTTTGTTTTTCATGCAGTCGGAACTGCATTTACCACAGTTCCTCTAACACCAAACATCTTTTATAGCAATTGTTTCTCTTCAGTCTGTGCATATGAACTTTTCTCTGAAAAGAAAACAATAATAAATTGGTTGTGTGATTGTCAGCAGTGGGAGTTAAATTAATATTTGAGTTAAATTCATAATACGGTATAACGGTTTTGGTTTTTTTTGCTTATAAATCATGCATCCACCCTTTCAGAGTTTCTGGAGAGCTTCTACATGAAGTATGGCAGTTTCATTCCCCTCACTGAGACTGATGTCCTGGAACACCTGAAGAAGAAAGGCAGCTCTGACCTCAGCAACAGGTTGGTACACACACACTCTGAATACATGGTGGGTTAAAAAATCCTGTGCTACGGGTGAAAACTGTATTGTGTGCTATTAATGTGTGTACACTGTGTGTTATTATTATTTTTTTTTTGTAGGCATGCCATGTTATGTATCAAACCAGGCCAGTTTTAAAATCATTCTTATGTTAAAACATCATTCAGAACAGTGTGTTTGGAAACAGAGAGGTCTGAATTAACACCACATCGTTTCAGTTTTGTGTTTTTTTTGTAATGTTATTTTCATCTTCTGACCTTAAGTCTTCTCCTGTATGAACTTTCTCCTGCATTCCTCTTCTTGTTTGTGTTCAGGGAACTGGACATCAAAAGGGAGATGACTCGGTACAGGGCGGGGCTGGCCTCCGCTCCTATCCCAGGTTTCATGGTGTCGTATAACAAACACACCCTTGGCCTGGAGGACCTTGGCACGCTGGAGGAGCAGAACTGGCTTAATGACCAGGTGAAGTCAAATGAAGGGTTTTACAGATAAAGGAAAACTTTCTTGCCACCATCTTACTATTCTTTACTCTGTCTTTTTTTGAATTTGTATAATTTCTGTCTCTGCAGATTATTAACATGTATGGGGAACTCATCATGGAGGCGACACAACACAAGGTAGGATGTATGTCTATGGTTAAGATTAAAAAACAGCATGTAGCAAAAGGATATAGAATGGGATTGATGAAATAAAAAGAAGGGTTCACAAATGCAGTGAATTCTGTTACATTGTTCTGACATATTTAAATTACTAGACATAGTTTTACTCTCACAAACAAGGTTGTGTTTTTGGTTGGGTTTGTCTTTGTATTTTAGTTAAGTGGATCTGAAACATTAACATTGCAAGATTGGGCGTAGAGGAGTGCGTTGGGAGTCGGATCCAGCAGGAAAACAATCTCAAGGGGACAAAAGATATAAAAAGCATATTTTAATGATAAACACTGTGTGCGTGGTGTGAATGTACAGCATGACCTTGGCAGAGATCTGCACATGATGAGTGCTTTTGTAGTTTATAAAATGAAATTAAACATGGACTTTTGACCTTGTAATGTGTTAAGGTTTTTTATTATTTCTCTCTTTCTCAGGTTCATTTTTTCAACAGCTTTTTCCACAAGCAGCTGGTTGCCAAGGGTTATGAGGGTGTGAAGAGATGGACTAAAAAAGTAAGCAGGAGGATGGAACAGTTTGGAGTTTAGCCATTTTACAGTGGTTTGACAGCATCACTAAAAGTTGAAATTTCATGTCACGGTTTTTATTCTGGCATTTATTTAATGAGCCTCTCAGATTTGGGCCTTGACAGTGGCAGTGGCACATCTGCTGCAGAATACAATGTCAACTATTTTGTGATTTTTGTGATCTGACTTCAGATTTCTAGGGTAGGTCATGTGAATCCCTTTTCAGTGATTCTTGAAAACACAATTTCCAATTACCTCACAGTTTATTCATGCATGTTAATCAGGTCGAGAAGTTATCTAGTGCCACACAGATGAAAAATGTATTTTTCCTGCAGTTTGAGATTTGCAGAAGTATTTCCTGACAGCTGCAACATTTCATATCTTTGATAGCCAATTTATCTGTCTGTGTTTGTGTTAATTTGTGGGGTTATTTCAGGTTGACCTGTTCTCCAAGTGGCTGCTGCTATTCCCCATCCATTTAGAAATCCACTGGTCTCTCATCACGGTCACCATGGCAACCAAAACCATCAGTTACTACGACAGCCAAGGCATCGTCTTCAGACACACCACAGACGTGAGTGCCCCCGTGATGTCTCTGAGTTGTCGCTCATTGTTTCAGATGTTTTGATGATCTTGAATGGCTGCGGAATAAACAGGCCCATCAGTAATCCAGCTTTTCTCCCTGGATAAATCACTGGACCATCCCTTCCCTGAGAGCAACTCCTCGAGATGAATAGATGTTTTTGCAGTTAGATGTCAGTGACAGCCGATAGTCACAACGTGCCAGCGGTTTCTATTGACATCCAGGTTTTTCATCATCAGGCTGCAATGAAGCAGAACGTACTTTGATAATAAATTAGAGGATTAATGCCTGGAAGACACATTTCTGATGCAAAACTGTAAATTCTCCTGAATAAATCTGGCTCATATTCTCAGCATCTGCCTTACAAGGTAAAAGTGTTGATTTCAGTCCTTCTTACCCTCCACTTCCTGTTTGAGTCTGTGCTTTGATTTTGCAAAATACACTCATTATTGTAGAAATCTGATTTGAAATTTCAGTTTGTAAGAATATTAATAGAATTGGCGTCAAAAATGTGAAAAATGAATTTACTCTCCTGCAATGGTTATGTGAAAGTAATAACATTTTTGCTGCTGGGACAATACCAATCTTTGCGACCAGTTTCATCGTAGCTGACACACTTTGTGTTTTTTCTGTCTGTGTGTGTGTTTGCTTTCCATCAGAACATTATGAAGTACCTTCAGTCTGAAGCCAAAGAGAGGCAACAGACAGCTTTCCAGAAAGGCTGGAAGATTACCATCATCAAGGTAAACCTGAACCCTGACTGCGATGCACACATGTTCAGCCTGTGTGCTGAAATAATTTTATTTTATTTCTGAATAAAAAGTGAAAAAACTTAATACAACAGAAAAAAATATTATTGGTAATAATAATAAAAGAGATGGGAAATAAAAACAAAAACAGGCCGACAAAGATGTAAAAACCAACAAAAACAACCCTGGGCTTTCCAAACAACACATATGTAATGTATCTGATCCACACACAGGTTGGTGTGATTCCGTCTTTTAAAATACAGTAACTTTTAATCAGCATGTGAGCCCTGGACTATACATGAAGCTACTGTTGCATTCTTTAAAACAACTTTTTCTAACTGCTATCTCTTGCCAAAATCGTACTCACAATATAGATGCATGTGTGTACAGTTAACACAAGCATTCAGAGAGATATATTTTTTAGTTTAGGATCTGTAACTGTGACACCTTTGTGCCCAGTTTGACTGTGCCTTGTTGACTCCCCAGGGCATTCCTCAGCAGAAAAATGACAGTGACTGTGGAGTTTTTGTCCTTGAGGTGAGACATTCTTTCTCCCAACATTTATTGCTGTTCTCCTACCCTTCATTCATCACCAATTTCTATTTCTTTTCCTCATCTCCTGTCCCTGCTCGCCCCCTCTTTGCCTTATTATTTGACTATTATTCCTTGCAGAAAAAGAAATATAAAGTTTAGCTATGTCCCCATTCTCTTTCCCATTCGACATTTGTGATCAGTACTCCATTTCAAAGCGGGAGAAAGACACTAGAGACAAGCTTCTGTCATTTTCCACACTTAATATGGGAACCCAGTTGAAGTTGTGGATCATTTTCCCTCACTGTCTTTTCTCTCTGTCTTGGTCTGTCAGTACTGCCGTTGTCTCTCCGTGAAGCAGCCTCTGCTGTTCAGTCAGGAGGACATGCCGCGCATCCGCAAGAGAATCCACAAGGAGCTGTGCGACTGCCGCCTCAACAACTGAACGACTGAATGGTGGTTGCTTTCACTCGCTGACTGCTCTCCCTCTGACATGAGACAGCCTGTCCAAGCCTGTCAGACGGCCTGTGTCACTTACAGCCTGTTACATAAGCTAACACAACCTGGCCATCTGTATTCCAGGGAGCCCTAACTGCCACCGTTTGACTGACAGCACAGTGGCTGATCATTTTTGACTTTTGGTGACCCCTGGAGTTCAACAACAGTCTGTATTTAAGTAGATTTTCACTTGCAAAGAACTACTGACGTGGCCCCCTACTGAACCACAAATGCTGGACCCGTACCTATCAGGTTGTTTTTGTGTTATGCATTTACTTTACCTAGTGGATTTCAACCAAATGGACCCAAGGGAGTTCTGACTTGGACTGAGGACACAGGTGTAGGACCAGCCTGGACCAATGGGACGGACCTTCCATCCCAAAAGTGTGGCCTTACCTCCCGGATGGCCATTTTAACCTGAAAGACATTTTTATGGACTGTTTATTCTATGGGACTTACAGCAGTATCATACAGTAATATGCGTGTTTTTTTCTAACATGTTTATTAAAGTTAGGATGTTTGTTTCAGTGGACCAACTGTTCACTATAAACTTGAAGGTTTAGGTTGGTTATGTCTTGGCTACAGAGATTTGCACGGTTAAAGGCCGTTGAAGAGTCTGAAAAATCAACTGAATGTACTGATCATGTATTCTTCCTGGCTGCCTTGCAAGGTGGAGACTTAGCACCGTACAGGCTAAAGGCACATTTTGGCTGTGGCTTGAAACAGGGATACTTTTTCAAGGTTGTTTTTTTTTTTTTTTTTGTTCAAAGTTTCAGGTTTTTGACATGTTACAAAATAATTTCTTATTAAAATTCCAGTTTTTCCACCACATTATTTCCTGCTTTTTGTTTTGCTGTGATCACATCCTTATTATCTGTTTTTCAACATGCATTTTTCCCTGCCTTTTCAGCTGAAATCCATTAATTTGAGTTGAAGACCTGTTTTTCATGCTGGTTACTACATTTCATTTTAAGCTGTACAGCTAGCTGCTGAAGAGAGGACCACCAAATGTTGATTATAAGCCAAGCAGTTTCTCCTTGTGAACTGTGTATTGTCAAGGACCCTGGTTCACAAGGTTGCATTTACACATGTGCAGAAAGTTGTAGTGCTAGAATGGCCTCTTAACAGAGAAACAAGTGGACCTCAGCTATTTTGATGAAATCTTCTGTCCAACCTAGATTTTGTTGTTATATTCACATATATGTATTTACAGATTGCATTGTACTTTTACTGGCCTACTACTGTACATGCTTGCTTTGGCTAAAACCCACAATTGTTTCTGGACTGTTTTTATTGTTGTTATTAAAAAGCCAATACTGCTGGAAGTTGTGTTGAGGCTTTTCTCTTCAGATTTAGAAGTGTGCTGGTGTGATAGAATTAATTGATTATAAAACATGTAAGACAGCATAAATGAAGTCTTGTAAACTGCACTTTGAGGTTTAAAATTTCACCGAAAAATATTCCCTTTCAACAAAGTCCTGAGCGCAGATGTCACATGTATCCCTCAGTGCCTGTTTTTTGTTTATCAGATGTCCTTGAGATCCAGTACAGATAGAAGGAAAACTGCCAAAAGCGGGCAAAATAACAGCTGGCTTAGTCCTGATATCAATTTAACTTATTTAAATATACAGTGCATATATTGTAAAATTATACTTTTTTCCCCCCAGGCTCCAGTGAGTGCTCTGTAGCAGGCACCCTAGTGTTAAAATTGTCCTTCCATCACTGATGGTGTGAGATCAAAGATATCTTATCAAGTTTATCTTTTCATCTCTTGAGATTAATTTATCTTTTTCTCTCCAGGAAGAAACTATATTAAGGTGATCAGATCTCTGCATAAAGAGTGATTAAAAACCTAAAATATCTATGTGATAAAAGGACTTTATGAGGAATCTATGTACTGTCATTGGATTCTGATGAACTCCTGCATAACTCCGTAAATACCAGAAGAGGGGGCCGTTCATCTTCAATCATCCTCTATGGCAGGGGTGGGCAAACTATGCCATTAAGGGCCGGTGTGGCTTGCATCATCAAATTAATGGATCTCAGGGTTCAAACAGCTGATTGGTCAAGAGCTGATGAGCTGCTGCAGGAAGGTGCAAG
>JAOWBC010001052.1:8131963-8142395 GCA_028566105.1 Hypoplectrus providencianus | reverse complement strand
TGAGAATGTCAGCTCATGTCCATTCAGCGGCTTTAATAGAGTTATCAATCAAGTCATATGAACTTCATCAGCAGATAGATTACCCAGCAGGTGTTATGCACACTGTGGCTGTCTCAGACTAGAGCTGGGACTTGCTTAGTCTCAATGAATGCTATGTCATTGTTAGTAGGGAATTTGATTTGGCTATGAACCAGGCCAAGCAAAACTGCAAAAACTGTCATTTCACACAATGGCCAAAAAAGAAACACCGACTTAGTGTTCTTGGAAATGTGTCATCATTTACACAATTTGACCCATTGAATAGCTGTTGAATGTATGCTTTTCTGGCCACACGCTGGTTACTAGTCCTTACAATGCTACCTGTCCAATGTTAGTACCCTGTATGAATTTAATTTGTTTGTTCATTGCATTTTTTGTCTCTCTGCTCTCCTCTGTCCCTGATTCTGACAGTCAGATTTAATATGAATATAAATAACTAACGTGAATGATCGCGGGTATTAATTTAATCACTGATAAAAAATTTAAAAAAAAGGGACACCCTCTCTCTCTTCTCACATGATGACTCTCTCGGAGTATTAACATCACAAAGCTGGAGCAGAAGGAGATGAATAGCTGTAAGAGATGAGCTAGATAATTGAGAGTAATTAACATGCCAAGCAGCCAGCTCATGTCTTCATGTTCAACAGGAGCCAAGCTAAAACTGATGAGCAGATTGAGAAACAAGGCTTGAATTGGTTTTCTGTGTGAGAGACACTGGTAATATAATGAAGATACACTTTAGGTGAACATGCAAAATATAACAATAAATATATATTCCATATATAACATATACCTATAACATCAGATACATTTTTTAAAGAAAGCGTTTTTTTATGTTAAGTATATTATACTGCAACACAGCACATAAATGTAGATTAAAAAGAACAGATTGATGTTCAAACCAGGCCCACATTTATCCTAAGAACCGCTCCAATTTTATTTTCCAATATAACCTCTATTTTTAGCCCAACATCTCTGTAGGAGTAATGGGTTGTTACAATTTCTTTGTGTACTGGGTGCACCTGCACTTTTTGTTTGCTCCTTCCATACAAAGAGGCAAAATAAAACAATTGAGGGTGCTAACAGGACTCTATGTGTCCCCTTGTTCTGCCATGTCACATTTTGCCCATTTTCCTTTTTTGTTCAGTTACTATTGTTTAAAATATTGGCAGGAGATTCTTTCCTGAAAACCAGACAAATCTGCAGAGCTCATTTTGATGTGCTGTAGCAGATGATTTCCAGCAGCTGATTGGCCCAGCTCGGCCACACGTCTAAACCGGGCTGAGCCATAATTTATGCTGTTGATTACACCCGCTGGCTCTCCTGCTGTAGGAAGTCAGATTGTCTACTCTGTTCCTGTCCAGAAGGTCCTCAGTGTATCTATTTGACCTTGGAGCCAATCAACAACCTCTTCTTGTTCGATGTAATACCTTGGTAATCAATACTATGGTGAATTTTTTGCCGATATTGACAGCCTCCATGTGTGCAGTTTATTACCCTACCAGCCTGACACAGTGACTACATTATCATGCAGGAAATATTCAAGTTTTTGCAATCTTAACTGTTTATAACCACGATTCCTTGCATCAAAATGCATTTTTTTTGCAGACTATTTGTGTTAAACTTGTTCAACCCTGCAAACAAAGGCTGCCACCTTCTTGAAAAGATCTGCTTCAGCCAAACACCTGTTGTTATGTAAGTCTATCATAATGTTTAAAAATAGGTATGATCCTCACTTTAATTGGTACTTTCTATTAGTAAGACGCAGATTAGTAAGATTTCCCTTCCACGTTTTTCGTACTTTGTAGAGCAACCTTGGGCAAATAATTGTGAGGGTGTGAGGTAACCTGCATCATTTTCCAGAGCGTTGATCAATTTTTTGAAGCCTTGTTTACCACAGTGTCTTTGGCCAAATCAAATGCAATTGCATTAGTAATTTCACTGTGTGGGAGCTGCGTGTGTATTGCAATTTGCTGCACATCTCAGACTTGACGTGGGGTGATTATTCTTGGCAACGCCCAGTTAATGGCGTTTTTTCAGGTGGTTGAAGAGGTTTGTTGTGCTGCTTTGTTGCGCCAACACCACTTTACACCACAATTTGTGTTTGACCTGTTTTCGTTTTGTGTCATTTGCCTTGAACCTGAAATGTCATCTGTGACTGTCTGCTTCCAAGAAAGGAAACAGCTCTGATTGGCTCACAGAGTCAGAAGATCACACAGTCGTTTATGGAGAAATATGAATGTAATGATACACTTTAGATAGCGCTCGACCAGCGTAATTTGACCGTGGGAAGACAAAATCGAGATCATGATAACTCTCTTGAATACCCAAATAATGTCTGCGTGTCATGAACATGTCAAAGGTCAGACCCCGATGGCGATAGATGGTGAACACGCAGTCATACCTGACTGTAATTCACAGTCAAGTTATCAAATAATTGTTGTTTACTCTCAATCTTCAATCATGTCCAACCGCAATTTTGATTTTGCAGTTATGCTGAAAGTGAGCAATCCAACTCCCCTCAGCAATGTGTCCAGCCTGTAAAACATCTCTGCAGTTATTTTGTGGATTAGAACTGAAGTGTATGGAATAAAGCTGTGGACTGAATATCGACAACGCAGGGATTAATTTATGACAGCAGTCGGGTTATGACTGGGTCAGACGTGGGTTGATCCCATGCAGATAATCCCATGTCAAAGAGATTGTGTGTGAGAATGGTTAACTGTGAAGCTGACCATCAGGAAGTGTGTGTGTGGAGACAGAAATGGGGCAGTGCTTTATGCTTTGCTGTTACCTTTCATTTAGTTTTGTTTGAGTGCCTGTGACATGATTTCCTTCTAGCAACTCTAATGTTTTAGTAGAGCAACTTACTGTCATGTTCTCTGTAAGGCAGCCTTCTATATGAGTGAGTGAACAAATGATTGAAAAAACAATAGTATAATAATAATCGAAGCCATCATAAACATCAGAGGATAACAACAAACTAAAAAGATACCTATTTTTTAATGCCCAATTAAATCCATGACCAAGTCCAACAAAATGCAATCTTGAAGTTATGCTCTCAAGTTCTTGATTGCAATAAATGCAAATGTAGCATGATGCAAAATATTTATGAATATGAATGTATAAAATGCCAAACAGCATGTTTGTCTTTTGCTTAATGTAGTTAATAGTTCTTGTATTTAATTTCTTTAACCCTTTTACTTAATACATTTACTTTAAATGAGACATTTCTGTCTCAAATCAAAAATAAATATTTTTCTTCTTCTGCCTGTGGTGCTGCAGTCCAAACTTACTGGCCCCTACAAGTTAAATTGTGTACCCGATCAGGTGGCGGTGTGGCATTCTGCTGCTTCTTCTTCTGGTTATAATGAGTTGTTATTTGAGGTACTGTTGCCTTTCTATCATCTCGAGCCAGTCTGGCTGTTCTCCTCTGACCTCTGGCATCAACAAGGCATTTCAACCAAGAGAACTGTCACTCATTGGATATTTTCTCTTTTTCAACCATTCTCTGTAAGCCTTAGCGATGGTTGTGTGTGAAAGTCCCAGTAGATCAGCAGTTTCAGGCAGTCTGGGACCAACAATCATGGCTCACTCAAGGTAACCTTAACGTTGTGATGCTCACTTTGAACTTGAGTTGCTGCCATGTGATTGGCTGATAAGACATCACCTTAACGTTGTGTACATAATAAAGAAGCCAGAAATGTAGAATTTTATGGTTTGAGTTGCCAGTCGTTGGAATTATCTGCACTAAGGATGACGGCTGATGTGCTTGGAGCATCAAAAACACAGACCTTGTTTGAAGAAGTATCATGTAGGAAATGTACTGGGAAAGAAAATAATCCTTTGACAAAGTCTCAGCTGAAAAATGTCATATTCCCATCAATCTGTCTGCTCACTATATTTACACCACCTCCATATTTCCTCTTTTTTAATAACAAACGCAGTTGGTGTAGTTCCTACTCAGTCGAGTGTTTAGGCTCTCCTCTCCATGCTCAACAGGAGGCCAGGCCTCACAGTGATTGCTCCTGCTTCATTAGTAAGACACTGCTCGAGGGAGCAAATAAATGAGGGATACTAATCAAGATTTTTAATTGTCTCCCCAAGAACTTGTCAGATTTTCCCATGCGCTGATTTTCCCGAGATAGCAACAGCTGTGTTTGTGAGTATGAAATGACAACATTGGAGGCAGGGTGTGAAAGAGAAGAGAACGATTGAAGGAGATGCACAGAGAAGAGGAGACTTTGCTCATTAGGGAGCTCCCTGAGTGCTAGTTTTCTGTCTCAAGCTGATGATCTCTGTGAAAGTGGAATCCCCAGACAGAGTGGGCTGGGGCCAGCTGATGAATTGGAACGGTTGGTTCAGTACGTAGCATTTGCATTAAGGGAGTTTAGAAATGTGATTTCAAGTCAACTGTTACTTTGCTGGAGTTGCCGTTTTTTTAAAAGGCTGAACTATATAGTTTCACTTTTTCAATAGTCTCTCAACGTTCGTCCTGTCACGTTGGTTCAGTAAACTTGGATTTGGGGAAAAGAATAAGGTGAAAAACCCAAGTTGTAGAGAACGTCTGAGCAATGAATCTATTCCCACTGCTCTCACGCTGGCTCTTTCTTGTCTATTCTCAAGTGGGAGGCTTTTAGAGGCGGTAGGCTGCAGAGTGATGTGATAACATAGTTTCACATATATCCCTGCACCATAAAGCTTCTACAGTGTGTCACGCATTCCTGCCGGAGAAAAAAGGAAGAAATTCTTTGGAGGTGGGCAGAATTTGTGATAAAGAGTGTAATGGATGTTTTAAATTCTCTCCTTTGTCTGTGTAGAAATAGGCCAGCACATGGATGTTTGTGTCTATGACTTATTTACAGCGTCCTATTCACATAGGTTGTTTTTTTTTTTTTTATCATGATCTGTGATTAAATGATTTGTTTTCCTGTCCCATATTTACAAATAATTTTCATCCATTTCTTATTGGACAGCTATTAGCTGTGCCTATAACCCTGAAGCTTGGTGTAACAGTTCAACAAATTTTGACTTCCAGTGCACTGCAAACATCCGCACATAACTAAATGATTAAAAAAAATAAATCTTACTTTGATTGTTTTGAAGTTGTTTGTACAGGCAGCAAAATATGACACGTGTACATTTTAGACTTCCACCCTCCCAACCTCTAGCAGGAGTAGTTGTAAATATTGTCATTAATGCAGAGTTTAAATGGCTGAATTCACACCCGGGATGAGTCAATGTGAATAATCTTTTATGTTATATTTGTCATCTCTGGTAGCCACGTCACCATTGTAACTTCCTCACTTCTGACATTTACGTACATTATTGACTGTTCAAGCTGTCTTCTATAACCCCCTACCAGGAAGTTCTTTGCCCTTAACTGAAATTGGTGTTTTGGTAGCTTAAATTCTACAAAATTGCAGCATTTTCAACTGCAAACTGTACACATATGCATAATGACAAGTTTGCTATTTTTAGGTTTCAGGTCATATGGGGTGATATGTCTGGGGTATTGACAAACAACTTGTTCTTACCTTTAGGTCGGTGATGTGACACAGTGTTGGAGGGAATGCCACTTTTTCATCATTATTCCCATTTTCCTTGAAAAATATGTTAAGAAGACTACTGTGGTTGTGGTTTTATCCAATGAAATGTACCAAAGAAGATAATATTTGTGGTGTGGGACTTTACTGCAGCACGACACTACAGTATTGTGATTTTGATGAAAATCTGACTAATCTAACTGCACACAACAGCTGTCTTTCCCTGAGTCTTCCTGTAAAGTCCACAGTGACCATGACCTTATATCGAATTTATTTCTCATGCCAACAGACTTTCTCCTCGGCTCTCGAGATAATTACTATGGCCACTAGAGGGCTTCATCACTGGAAGGTAACAGCTGCTGTTTTGGGGCACTTGCTGTAAGGACTGTTCCTGTCATTGTCCTTTGGGGGAGAGTCTCTCTAGGACAGGAAAATAATGAGTGGCGCTGAGCTTTGGCGGTTGGTATTGGTGTTTTCCTTTTCATGAATGAATCCAGACTCCTACAGCAGCAGATGTGCCACTTCTTATCTTAGAAGCAGCAACAGCAGCTTGGGGGACATAATTTAATTCAAATATGTGGACATGCGGGGATGTGAGTGAAACAGGGTAATACACATGGTTAGCTTTATTGCATGTGACACATGACACATTAGTTGTATTGCTACACTGAGTGGGCATGTTAGATTTTTTTGGAGCAGATTTTAATGCCCGGGATAGCAGCCAGCTTCATGTTTGACTGTGGTGGGGAAAAAAAGACCTCTTGTGTGAGGGCGGTAAATTTACGGCTGTAATTACCCAGTGTGGTGACTGCACTTAGGTGCTAACCAAAATATCCTGTTAGGGCCTCCCACATGTTGTACTGCTCCGGTAGGTGTGATGTTCCTAATGTGGCTGTGGATAAAGAGGTGTTTTTGGTTAATAATGCTTCCAGTTTTACTCCGTCAGTGAACATTAATGAAAATGCAACAAATACTGTTGAAGTCTATTTAACTTGAAAATAAGCTTCTGCATCTAACTTTGCATCACCCAAGAGGGGTCTATTTTTTCATACATCATAGGAGCAGGTTTCTTTCATAGAAAAACCCTTAAAGGCTCCCATCAGGCAGTGCTGCCCTCCCACTGCGGTGGGCCACCATGCTCATATGACTCTGCTGCCAGTGGATCGATTCTCTGTTCAAAAAATACATCAGAAAGGAAATACAAAGATAAAAGAATCACAATTGTCTTTTCCAACACAGAAAAGACAAAATCCCTGTCTGGCATGTACGCGTGTCATGAAACTAGCAGACAGGAAGGGAATTTGAACACAGGGTTTATCCTCGGAAGCTTGGTAAAGCACCTTTGCCCGCACATCTGTGAGCTTTAAACTGGATTAGTGCTGGAAACCGGTAGTGGATAAGAGGATTCAAATCATGAAACAATTTTTGGAATATTTATTCAAATATTTTAGCATCAGTTAAGGAGGAAGAAAAATACGATTGCTTTTCTGCATCCAGTAAAGTGTCGTAATCAATGTCCTGACCTGGACTGCTGATTGTTCCATATAGCTGTTTTACTGAACCTGATGCTGAGATGTATGAAAACTGTTACAGGGATTGGAATTCTCTTGATAATAAATAAACAGAAAAATAGACTGCCTAATTTAAATAAAGTATTCAATATAATATGAATATATGTTCAAATCACAGCAAACTCAAACTGAGTTTTAACTGTTTTCCTGTTTAGGGCCTGTTAAATGAAAGCAATTTTCATTTTTGATTACTTTCCAGATTAATTCATTTCATTATTGATACTTTTTTGTCAGTCCAACCACAAAGATATTCAGTTTACTATATTTAAATAAGGCAGAAAAAAACAGTAAACTGAAATATTACTTTAACAATGAATCTATTGTTAAACTAAAGTAATATTTTTTTCTGTTGATGAACTTATCGATTATTGGCCGAACGCTGTAGCTCTACTTCCTCTGTACAGATTGTGGATTAACTCAGAGGTCTGACAAGAAAATAAAGCCTCCAGTGGAATAAAATGTTGTATGATGTTGATGACTGAAACTATTTTGGGTACCGAGTTGTAGGTGTTATTAGCTGGCTGATATTTTGTAACACAGAATGACAATAGTCTGAGGCACAGTCAATGCATCAGTATTAGATGTAGCCAGGAATCCTACGTAACAAGAATTATTCCTTTGAATAGGTGATGAAATAATGCCAAGCACCTTTTTGTCGGCTTGAGATTCAACTGCTGAATACTGTCAGTAAGTTCAGCAGCACCGGGCCTTTTATGAACCTTTGTAATTGTGCTGATAGAAACAGATTCTTATTCTTATTCTTACAATTCGTAAATACTGTATTGAGATAGAATGGTTTTCCACGTCAAGACGAACATTCTTCCTTCTGCATGTACAGATTTTAAAAGCAGTGAAAATTAACTGGTGTGTTAAATACCAGATCATCCTCTATTTAATTATATATATAAGGTGATCTCTGATGTCACCGGACATGTCATTAACCGCCACTCTTTTCCAACATAAGAACACATAAGCAGTTTGGATGAGCTGCTTTGTATTGGCAACATGTTAACACTGTGCACTCTCTGAGCTGCACCCACACAGGAAGACGTATGATGATCAAAACATGACGTGGTTAAAATTTCAAGATGTGGAGCAGTCTGAATAGATCTTGCTGTTATGAGAAATCATGCTGCAGAAGCAGTCGTGACATCCAGTGGTGGACTATGAATGGAAATAATTACAAAGGAGAACATAGAAATAGGAGGCAGACTGAAATCTGTGATGGTGGTTTTGATATCTTAAGGGATGATTGGGATGGGGTATAAAATGTGATCAAGGGGATTTGTCCACACATATAATGTTTGTTGTTGTACGCCTTTCCTCTGACATGATGCAAGAGCATGACAGATTATAGTGAATCACTGGATGGTGCAGACAGGCTGGATGCTGCTGCTGTGTTCCTGTAGCATCATATTCCCTTTAACTTCCTGGACTGATGTGTTATTCAGACTCTGCTCAGGCTTTAACTCCTTAAAAGGCTCATTTTCAGGTTCATACTATTCCTACCACCCCGAAAATATATTTACCTACATTAATGTTCAAGAAACAGATTAGTTTTCCTCAAACTGTCCATAGATACTGCATTGTTAAACATTTTATTGCAAAATTCAGCTTTTATTCCACATAGATGACAGAAAAGAAGGAAATGCATACTAGATGCCATTAATCCATCATTTATTTTCCTTACGTGCTGATCCAAACTTGGGTCGCGGGGGGCTGGAGCCAATCCCAGCTGACAGTGGGTGAGAGGTGGGGTACACCCCAGACAGGTCGGCTGACTATATGACACACAAACTGTTTTTTGCTCTCATTCACACCTATGGACAATTTAGAGTCACAAATAATACCTAAACTGAATGTGTTTGGACATTTGGAGGAAGCCGGAGAGAACCCACACTGAAACATTGAGAACATGCATTAAAAGATCTCCTCAAAGTACACGACAGAAAAATTAGTGTTGCATTCTTTTTCATTACATTTAACTTTCCATGGAAAATGATAGAAAAGAACATGGGAACAGAACAGGGGTTATTTGCTCAGGTAGTGTTTTCCATATTTGATGTAGACAGAAACAAACCTTTCACCGTTTTATTAGCTGACATAATACAAACCTTCTAATAGAAAAGAGAAGAAATCAGCGTTTTAGTTGAATTTTAAACGACTGACTCAATTGTATTGTGTAAATGTATACAACCAACAACAAAAACCTTCCCTATGACCTCCTCTGCCAAAAAAATAAAAATATAATTATAATCATTTTCCTTTTAGGTTACAGTATCCTGGCCATGGAATTCCTCCATGGCAGATTATATTTCCATAGAAATTGTGGATTTACACAAAAATTCACAAAAGAGCTTTTGTTTTGAAAAAATCCCTTGGCTTGAATTTTATTAATCCCATATTCCCAAGTCTTACTTCCCTAGGAACATGTCTGGAAGTTTCTCAACCCTGTAATACCCCTAAGACCACTTAGATCTCACCCGTACTCAGTTCCAGACATGTGGACCAGCAGAAGGGTAGCCTGAGAGGCAGGCAGCCAGCTGCAGAGAACCTGCTTCTCTTCCTCTAGCAGCAACTGTGGCAGTCAGTCACACATGGAGCTTGTTATCTCCACTCTATTAGCCTGATGCGCGACATGCTCTGCTGAAGCCACCTTCTGTGGAGTCATTACATGTAAACGTGTGTGAGTGTGTGTGAGAGGTACAAGATTAGATGTGACAGAACCCCTTGTCACAATTTGCCATGACACTCGCCTGAAATTGTCTCCCTGTGCGACTTTTCAAATTAAACACCTGTGAAGTACAGTCTGAGAGCAGCTTTTGTTTTTTTGAGGTATTGCTGAATATGATCCTCTGAGCGACTAATGGCTTGGAGAGGAAATGGTTGCCTCATAGTCATGCACCACTCAGGTAGAAATTAATAAAGCCTCTCTCGAGTTTGCACAGTAAGATAGTGCACTTAGCTGCCATATTCCACCTGCCGGTAAACACTCTGCTCTTCCAAGCAGTGAAGGTTGTGGATCTGTAATGCAAACACTGAGCTGCAGAGGTCAAGCAGTTCAGTCACCTCAAATTATGTGTTAAACAAAAAAACACAGAAAGGAGCAATTCTGTGAAAAGATACGTAAGACTTTTAAAGGGCAGCAGCAAAGTCAAAGGGAAACTTCCTTTCATAATGGGGGAACCTTTAATAAACTTTATTCTTTTACCTCTATTTGGTTCCAAAAAGGGTGAGCCATAATACTGTCATGATGTTTGAATGCAACACATAACA
>JAOWBC010001052.1:8103657-8120050 GCA_028566105.1 Hypoplectrus providencianus | reverse complement strand
TGGACGGAGCTGTCATGTTTTCGACAATTGTTATTTTCCCCTTGCACAGCAGGTGACAGCGCATTTCTTCTGGGATGGGAACTCTCTATTGTGAAAGTAATTCTATCAGTGCAGTGCTAAATGTGTGGAGTAGTGCTTTATTGAACAAGGGGAATGGTGTCTGACAGAAACATTTCCACCTCTCCAGGTGCATCCCCCTCCTCTGATGGAGACATTCAGTGATAGCAGGCTGGATCAGGACTGGCTTTTTGTGGTGAAACATGTCAGCAGTGTGAATTTGACAGATGTGTGAGCTTGCTTTCTTTCTGAACACAGTGGGAACAGTATGTGTCAGTCATGTTCCCAGCTGTCAGGATGCATGGCCCCGCTGTGATAGACTGAGTGGGGTGACGACCCATTTTATAATGTATTACCTTATTTAAGCTCCTTATAGTGTTCCAAAGAATAACGTATTATTCAACAAGACAAAGTTTCTGCCCATTTGTCTCACACAACCATTGTTATTGCGACAAAGCGAGATTGTCAAGCAGACAGAATGATCAGCACTCTCATAAAAAAATATTATAAATGTTGTGAGCACCTGGCGAAAAGTCTACAAAGTCCAACATAACTGAATGTGGACACATACCTATACCTGTACAGGCATTTTGAACAAGCACCCTTAAAATATATATAATATCAGTACTTGCAACAATATCTTGCAGCTCATCATTATCAGCACTATACTTTTTAAGTGATTTCCCCTTTTCTTTCTGAAGGTCAGCATATTTCTGATCAGGCTTACACAACTACAATCATTTGATTTACCATAGATGTAAAGAAAATGATAATCATTTAACTAACAGTATGGGTATATTCAAGCTAAAGGAAATATTGTGCTCATGGTTGAATATGGGAAAAGGCAAATTTCGTCTTGATGTGTACTTGAAGATTACAAAGACCTGAAGCTCGAGTGCTTTTAACAGCCGTAAAGCTCCCTGAACTCTACACATCACCAGAACACTCCACGCTCCATCTACATCAGATCTAAATGTAAATAGCTTTTTCAAATCAATTGCCTTCATTTGTAGGAGACAGGATTGCACAGCTTTTGTGTTATGGCACCATTTCCACTGTATGGACAGAAACATGTAGGTGCACTTAACAGTGGCTGTGGGTGTTCGGTACTGTTGCTCAAACAGTCCATAGCCGAGGCTGTGGGTGTGATGATCAGTCTCTCTCTTTGAACATTATGTACTTTTTTCTTTATCTGAATTCACTCTCACTTAATTGCTTTACCTATCTGTCTCTTGTTCTTATTACTCTCTTGACCTCTCCTGCTTTATCAGTATGTTCTGTTGCTAAGCGTTAAATAAAATACATCATGTTAAAGACTCAGATTTGTATTTTTCCACCAATAGTCAAGAAACAAATAAAGGCCAGGCTGTTCCCAGTGTCCAGCTTTGGATGTCCCAGGTGCTGACTGCACCTAAACCAGTCAACCCCATGTGGTTTACGTTGTGTGGGCAGAGAGTTTGGAGGAGGAAGGTTATATGTATGTTAGATCCTGTGTGTGTTGGATTTCTGATGAAAAAGGAATGTGTGAATAAAGAACACATGAATCGGCGGCAATTTTGCAGAATTTACAGCTCAAAAATAGTTTAGCGCAGGGGTGGTGGGTGGTGGTACCTGTCAACCGTTCAGTGATGGCACACCTATTAGAACACCTGCCATTGGGTTTCTGTATTCACAGGGGAGAACCTTCACAGCATTTTGCAGTGGAATCTGGGCAGGCAGTTGAGGACCAGACATCGATTTTGTGGCTTCAGGAGGCGCTCCTGTGGATTTCATGCTTATATCTTTTGTGGAGAGGAGTATGAGAAAAAAGGAAATTTAACTTGTGAGCACATGGATTAGTGGCTTTTAAAGCATGTTTTTCTACAGTCAAGTCACAATAGTATATCAGTTTTCATATAAACTTTGATTGAACTTTGATACTGCCCTTGTGTAGTTTGGTTTACCTCAGCATAAAGAAAAAAAATGGAAATGGTAAAAATTAGGCTGTGTATGCTGTATCACAGTCAGGCTGGCAACCTAAAAAATAAAACAGAGGTACCAGGTTTATAGGTAATAATTTACAGCTGTTGGGGAAACTAATAGTGTCAACGTTAAATCCAATCTGACTCTACACATAAAAGGAGAAAGCTGTTGTTTGAAGACCTGAGCATTCTCTTGGTGAAGTTTGAAAAATAACTAAACAGTACACTCCAACAGCGCTCCAGATTTATGAATGTCTTTTTGCAATATTTCCTCTGGAGCTCTGAGTGAGAATACAACACCTCTGTAAAACCACCAAGTGTTCTCCCTGCTTTCTGTCTATGCAAAGCTAGGCTAATTACCTCACACCAGTCACCCGTTTCTGTTCTCAGATAACTGAATGGGAGTAAGAAGGTGTTATCAGCCAATAAGAATGACCGAGTAGCAACCTGCTGCCCTTGCTCTCTGTAAACAAAGCGGTTACATTTCGTTAAAAGGCTGCAGATTCCTTGAGATTATGTGACAAAGCCACTTCACTCGGGTTTGAGCAGAAAACATTTTGGTTGGGCATAATATAAAGTCCTGCATTTGTCTGACACACCCAATGAGTGACTTTTCCTGCTCTTAACTGTGACACCTTGATTCCCCCTTTGCTTTCACACTCTTTAATGTGTTATAGCGCCACTAAAACATCATTGGTTAATTAAGCTGCCCTTTCAATAGTCTGATAACAACAGACTGGCCTACCAGCAGGTGGAGCAGGTCTCTACTTGTCCATATCTAAGGGCTGGTAACCACTGATACTGGACATTATAACTCTCTCTAGGTTGTCCTCAGACGAGCCTTCCATAGTTGCTTCCAGTCATCCTGATTCTCCATACATCTGGCCAGTTCGCTGGTGCTCTGGACGCTTGCATCCCTCTTGAGAATGTCCACAAATGTCAGTGTGAGACGTCCTCTTGACCGACGGCCATGTGTTGGTTCCCATAGCACCAGCTCACTGGCTGGCAGCTCTTTGTGCCTTTGGCAATGTCCTGCAAGAGTCATTCTCCTTACTGCTATCTTGTTGCTCACCCTTGGTATTCCCTTGTACAGTGTCCCGTTGGCTACATGCGCACTCTTGCTGGTGTTAAGCACTGCATGCAACATCCTGGTGTAGCACCCCTCCAGAGACTTCTCTAAGGTTGGAGTCAGGGTCCATCATTCACTGCCATAGAGGAGAACAGACTCTACTATCGCGTTGAAGAAGCTGAGTTTGATTTGGCGGGGGAGATTGGAGTTCCATACACTGGTCACTGGTCACATTATAACTGAGCAAATCTAAAGCGAGTTAGCTACTTTTCTGCCAACAGATATGTGCTAGTGTATTTACAGTACATGTTGTAGTGAAAGTGTCACGCGTCTCCTGGATCAATGAGGTTAAGAGTGCCGAGGTAGGACGTGGTTATTGGATTTCGGCTCTAACAGGAGGGATTTGGTGTTGCCCGTGATGCTCAGCAGGGATTAGATGAGAGTGGTGGAAGTGTGCACAGATATGTCAGCATGTGTGTTAATGATTTAGCCGTCATGATGCTGATGTTTGGATTGGATTAGTTTAGTGTGTGTGGGTGATTAGGAGTGTGTGTGTGTGTGTGTGTGTGTGTGTGTGTGTGTGTGTGTGTGTGTCTGACTCCTGCCTATTTGTGATATGTGTGTGGTATTGGACTGTGGTGTGTCACGGGGCAGACAGATTAAATAATGTTCTTGTGCTCCACAGACCTAATGACCTCATTCCCATGCAGATCACAGCTAACCAGCTCTGATGTGATCAGCTCTGACTGTCTGTCTCTCTGTCTGTCTTCCTCTGTGAGTGTGTGTGGATTTCTTCAGCGCTTTTTGCTTGACTGCATGCCTCCACTGATATGTGACTCTGCATATTTTGAGAAGTGTGTATATGCTCGACTCCACAGCCGCATGCACAAGAATAGTTGCTTTGAGCATCCGGCCAACCTTTCACTCATTCATTTGCAAAGCAATTCCCGTGTCTGTGTCTGTGCGCTTATTACTCTCATCAAGACCTGTGAATCATCCACCCGGGGTGAAGGCCTTAATTTAACCTTCAAACCACACTGTTTTCTCTGTCATTATTATAGTAAATATTCTTTACTTTGGAAGTGAAAAGGATCTGCAATACCAGGATATGTACAGGCCCTTGCATACAATTTAATTCCATCTTAATATCTTCTTGCATTCAGTGAGCATTATCCTATTTTATTCTACTGAGATAATTTTAAGGAAGCTGCCCTCAGTGTGTAAAGTGATCTGCTGTGACCTCTAGGATATTCACAGCATCATGAAACTGCAGACCTAGAACTTTCACAAAATGTAAGACCTTACTAGGTATAATGACAATAAGTTTTTTAGCAAGTTTCACAACAGAAGTGCTTGTCATCAAAACACTAAAAAACTGATTCTCCAAAACGTCGCAATTTTCACAAACCAAATCCCAGCATGACTTTTCTTTGTGATTCCAAAAGTCTTGGTTTTCAGTGTCAAATGTGTGTAAAAAAAATGGCATCACCCCCAAAATTGCTGCATTAGCTTATGTGACTTAGTTGAACAACTGACTTTAATGTTCTGAACCCGTATACACAGTAATGGGTTTAATAAATTGATTAATTAAATCCTTTTCTAAAGAGGTTTATAATCAGAATAACTTGACACGCAGTGCTGATCGGTATCAGATATTCTTCAGGTTCACAGCTTTCAGATCATATAAACTGCTTCCATGAGAAATTTATTGTTGACCTGCTATCTCCCCCTAAAAATACTCTGCCCCTTATAAATGGGTGCTGATCACAAAGGGGTTTTAACAACATATTTTAGATTAGGCTTACAGGCATGAGTGGACATCAATCTAATGATCCATATGCTGTAAAAGAAAGTGTTTGTCTGAGACTTGAACAGTTTTTTCAAACCTGTAGTTTTTCTTTCTTTCTAAACATTAACCGTAAGTGACAGTAAACCTGGACCTTAAAGTTTTTGAAGGCCTTGATATTGTTCTGATCAGAAAACCATAGAGAGGCTACAGCAGACCACATAACTAGTGCTATTGTTTATTTATAACTCATTCTTTTATGCATTTCTTTCCTCCATCCTGACCCTTAATCTACCTCACTGCCTTACCCTGTCAGTTTCTCTCACTTAGTTCAGCCTCATCACTCCTCCATCTACAGCTCTCTCTCTCCCACTCTGGCAGTAGAGCGTGTATTTACAGGGAGCGCAGGTCAAACAGAACAGCTGTCCATTCTCCAATTAGAGAGCTTGGAAGCTGGGGGTTGAATCACAGCCAGTGAAAGCAACAGTTCAGCCCTTCCTCTCTCCCTTCTCCCCGTCCCCTTCTCTCCATCCCTGCCCTCTCTCTCTGATGACATCTAGCTCGAACCCTCTGCTGTTTCTATATTGGTCTTACCAAAACACTGTAATCTCCTGCCGCCCTCCTTATCTCACTCTTACTTACATCTGGTCGGGGGGGGGAGTGGTGCTTGTTACCACAGCAACAATAACTCTTCTCTCCCATGGCCCCTTGTGGATTGTATGAACTTTGACCTCTCACACTTCCTCTGTCAGTCTGTTGCCGGCCCTGCTTTGACTTGGACTTGTCATTCTCTGAGTGTTGTGTCTGTGTGCTGCTTCAGGGTCCCTGCACTTAAAAAACAGGATGTTGGATTTCCAATAACACAGGCTGTGTCCATTTTAACACAATAGGTGGTACAAATGTTGCATTATACTACTTCTCTTCATTCAGACTTTGAAGTGTTACCAGCAATGCAAATGTTTTTAGAGATGCATGTTGAACATGTTTTTATTACAATCTGAGACTGAGAATAAAGGGAATACAGTCAAATCGTAATGACACTGCCTGATTATATCAAGATGAGGGTTTGTATGTGCAATTTGATGTGCTAAGACACACGGAAACACTGAGAGATAAAAAAACAAGGCAAAAATGTCTCTTTTGAGGGGGATGATTATTCGAAACCAGAAACAGGGGAACAGCATGGACTTAGTCTGGATCTCAGTGTGACACTCATGCTTTGTTATGTCTCAGTTGTCCACCCTGTCTCTCCTATGAACCGTCCATGCATGCACAACAGATAAATGAAGCCGAAAACCGCTTGAAAATAGCCCTCAGCGAAATTACGCATAATGTGTTCTTGGGCTCAACTCTGTGACAAGCAGAATTTATCATACATCACATGTTGCAGTAGAGAGGGAAAGTGGGCAATTTATTTTATGACTTGTCTGAGACACAGGGATCAGGCTATTTCACCGCAATAAAGAAAAGATGATGATAAAAGAAAGAAAGGAGAGATAATCATTCACCAAACAGTTTTATTAATATCCTGTTCCACTGTCAGCCCCGGGGCAATATTTCATCACTTTTAGCAGCTTATGAATCCAACTGAATGGAGTTGATATGTCCTGAAATTACCTCTTATTTAAATACACCAACCCCTGTGCTGTCGTAGCATGAAAACCTTATGAGGCATTTTATATCATCTTCCTAAGATCTTCAAGAAATCGTAAGATTTTTTCCAAGTGGTTAAAGCCAGTTACGATTGCTCTATTCCAAAAAGAACTAGAATAAAAAATCAGACAAACACACTGACAAACTGACAAATATGAACACCCACTTTAGTTAAATTCATTTATTTTAACAAACATTTAGTTGCAAACCAAGATTGTATGCAATTGTGCTCATATACAGTGTGTGTGTGTGTGTGTGTGTGTGTGTGTGTGCACAGGTGGGCACTTCAATTTGTGTATTTAAGAAAAAAAAGTGTGTTGTATTATAAGCATGCTTGCATGTGCGTACTGCTGCATGCTTTAGATGAATATTTCTTATTTCATGCAATAGTAATCAGTCTCTTTCAGTTGCTCTCCCCGCCCTCCTTCTCTCGCTCATCTTCCTTCCCCTCCCTTCTCCCTGCTCCTTCCTCCCCCTCATGCTCTGTCCCAGCTGTTCGCTCCTCTCTTGCTCTCATCCTCTCACTTATTTTCCCGTCTGTCAGACCCCTGTTCCTTATAACACTCTCCCACTCTCTTTACCTCCCCCTCTATAAGTGATGGGAAGCAGGTGCTGTTTTCTCAGCTCATCTCCTCATTTCCTCCCTGTTGTGTTGTTGCCGTGGTGTTGAAACGGTGAGAGTGCAGAGGGATTTGGGTGTTGTAGGGGGTTGGTGAGAAATTGAAGGATGCCAGTCTAGGATGCCCCGAGATGCATTATGCTAACAATCTCAAATTGCACACAAATGTGTTTGAAGATTGCTTAGTAGAAAAGTAGATGGTTTACAGCCACGTTCAGCTCACAGAGTGTGGGAAATGTAAATTAAGTTTCTTAAAGTCCTTAACTTTCAGTCTACCACCATATGAAACACAGAGTCTGATTTGTATGGCTTGATTAAACTTTTGGGTGAATAAAAAAATACATTTCCAAACAAACTCATATCCTCATATTTACACTTGCAGCTAGAATCACATTCAAATAACCACTTAACACTAAACAATTTTTAACCTGATATTAGCGCTTAAGTAACCCTTAAAAACATATGGTATATAAATAAATGGAGGCCCTGATAATAACTCCAGTGCTGAGAAGAACTATTTGGAAATGTCATATTCTATTAAAAGCATTTTATCAGGCCACTGATAATTAGCTTAATAAATATAATAATAAAGTATCTACTGGGGGCCCCATGGTGGTGCAGTGGTCAGCACTCATTCCTTACAGCAAGAGTGCTTGGTGCTGAGGGTCGCGAGTTCGAATCCTGGGTGGCCGGGCACTTCTCTATGGAGTTTGCAGGTTCTCCCCGTGGAACTACAGTTTCCTCCCACAGTCCAAAAACCTGCACATTAGGTGAATTGGCGATTCTAAATTTACCGTAGGTGTGAATGTGTTTGTATGTTTGTCTGCCCTGCGATAGGCTGGCCACCTGTCCTGGGTGTACCCCGCCTCTGGCCCAATGCCGGCTGAGATGGGCACAGCCACTCCACGACCCTGGATTATACCTGGATGAAGCGGTTCAGACAATGAATGAATGAATGAATGAATGAAGTATCTACTATTAACTTTAACTTGGTGCAATTGGCTCACTGCATTTAAAATGCATATATATATATTTTTTTAAATAATTAAATATTCGAAAAATCAATCAAATCCGTCAATCTAAGCTTTTCTAACCTGCAAATCGTATAGTCTACATCATAAGGAAAAGGGGCTTTGGAATAGGATTTCACCGCACAAGACTTCAAATTAAGACTTCTGACAAAAAGTAACTTTTATTGGCGGCAGGTTGATGGTTACTATTTGCCCTGGAGGCTTACATTGCAGCTCATTTCACGGCTGCTGCCTATAGTGCTTTGTCTCAATACTGGACCAATTCAAAAGATTGTGCTTCCCATTACTCAGTTTGTCGTAAAAGTCCAAACATGTATATCTTGGGAAAAGCTTCCACTTCTATGAAGTCTCTGATATGGTATGACGATGTTCATCTATGCATTCTTATCTGAAACTCCTCAGCTTCAGAGTTTAAAATTCATAAAATCCTATAGTATCCCATTTTGGCGTGGCATAAAGACATCCAGCGCCTTCCTGCTTAGATTATTTTCTCATATACATAGACGATTATCTGCTTCTGCCTGTTCTTCTGCAGGGGCCAGTCATAAATCATATGATGGCAAAAGGTCTCTGAAGGTCACTGTTTGAACAAATGCTTTTCTGTCCAGGGCTATTTGAAAAGGCTGTGAGAGATGTGTGTAGTATGGCCTGGAAGTAAGTATAGTGCTGACAAGGCTGCAAGGGTACATTATTGTCCCTGTATTAATCTGATTCAGCAGTAAAGGCCTTGTCACCTCAGCGTGTGCAAGTTCTTAGAGAGTTTAATAGAAATTGGTCTCATTTGTATGATGTGTGTGTATGTGTGTGTGTGAGAGAGAGAGAGACTAATGAGTACTTTGTGGCCCCCCAAAGAAATAGAGGCCACAGGGGTTGTGCTGCTAATGGGCTAATGGACTTGTGTACTTGACCCATCCTGCTCCTGCCCCACAGACACACCAACAGGCTGAGGGTCATCTAAGGACAGCAGGTATTGTACGTGGGAGGAATGAGCAAAGGCTTAGCAGCAGTCCTATTTCCGTTTTAACCATGCGCAATAGTGTCACTGTCAGATTCTTGTGTCTCTTAAGTACCATTATTATTGCATTTATGAAGCTGGGACAGCTTGATCAGGTGTAAGAGAAGAAGTAGGTGTGGAGGGCAAAAAGAAGCAAATTACTCAGTTTTTAGTCACATCTCTGCATTTACCAACTGTTTCCAATGCCAGTCTGTTTCTTTTTCTTCAAAATACAAATTGATTAAAAGTCTTGTCGAACCATTGTCTCAGATGAGTCAGACCTTTTCAATTGGTTTAGTCCTTTTTATGCGCACACACTTCCATCTTTTTCATCTTTAACTCAATGATCCAACGTGGATGACTCATGTTTTTAAAAGTGGGATCATGAGTCATGTGGAATAGAGCTTTCTACTTGCCATTATTGTACTCCAATATGTTGGTACATATATTCAGAGCAAATTGTCCTATGTGAATATATATCACAGATTGTGCTCTAGCTGTAGCCATCTTGGCAACATCCCTTACTCCCGAATACTCCTAGAATTGGCGGCAAGGTGTTGGTTGGTTGAGGTAGTAACCATATGTGAGGGCAACAGACTGTTACTCAAAGTCATTTAAGCCTAAATATTATTAATTATTTGAGTTTATAAAGGTTCAACCTATCAATAACAGCTAGCTTAGCTATAGAGAGGCTGTGGCTCAGTTGGTAGAGACTGGAAGGCCTCCTGGCTACTGACTGGAGGGTCGTGGTGTTAGCGGTTAGCTTACAACATTAACAGCTTTCGTTTAGTGTTAATAGAAAGCAACAAAGCACAAATGTATTGTACCACTCATGTTTGGATGCCAGTGGAGGCTTGCAAAGCCAGGAGCAACATTTGTAAAGAGACAAAGTAGTCCCAAATTGTTGATGTAATCGACAGTACTCAAGCACATGAAAAATATTAGGTTCTGAGAAGATTGACAAGTTGAACTATCTGTGAACCAGCACAAGCACCAGCTCTAAACCTTGGTTGTTCTAAAAGCTTTGTATGAGTAATGAATTACTATTAGAGACAGCCTTGAGTAGCCATTCAAGGAACTGGGCTTTCATATAAATGTGATTTTTTTTAATCGCCTGAAGTTGCTGCTTGGTATTTGCAAAGAATAATTTTTTGAAAATCATCAAAAATTCTACTAATCTCTTCCACTAGCCATGAAAATATTGAAACTATCACTTGAAAGCAGTTGTTAGAGTCAGAATGAATCAGACATTGACAGATTTCCAACATGTTATCTGTATTTCTCTTGCCACTTGGAATGGAGCTCCATCAATGTTGTTATTAATTTTTCCTCAAATCTGATCCAGTAGGTCTTCTGTGTTCTCTTATCTTACATCACCAACCTCCATCTTCCTGTCTTCATCCTCTCTGCTCTGCAATGCAGTTCTTATCTCTCCCATATCTCACTTTGTCCTTGCCTTTCCACCACACTATCTCTTCTCACTATTGTTGTCTCTTCCTCCCCACTCATGACTCTCCCTCTCTCAAAGCAAACATCTCTTCACAGCATAGGAATACAAAGCAGTGATTTTCTTTATCTGTGTTTCTCTCTGTTTCTTGTTCTTTTTTTATACGTACAGAGGTCACTGCAGGAGATCCTATTTTAATTTCGTAAATGATGTTTCCAATGCTTTGTGTTTCATTACATAATTTTTGTGCCTTTTGATGGCAAGGTGTATTTTTACTCTTCTGAACAGCCGTTTCTGTTCTGATTTGTCTCTCAGCTACGCTTTCCAGTACGGTGGATTTAACTACAGTATTCCATTTATGATTGACTGTGAATTGAGATGCTTCTTTAAATCCAAAGCGAGGAATGAGAATAATTGACAATTATATAACTAGCCTAACATAATTTATTTTAGACATTACTGTTAACAACTTACTAAAAAAGAAAGGCAAATGTTTAAATCTCAAAAAAGTCTACACTATACTGAACAAAATTCAAACTTTTGTACAGGTACTGTGTTAACAATGTACAGAGGGCAATTTATTTGTTTTAATAAACTGTATACGTTTTCAAGTTTCTCTCTTTCAATGAGCTGAGACTGGCCTAACTGCATTGTAAATCCATCTTAAACACAGAAATTGACCAAAACTCACCGAACCCCTGTGTTAGTCTTTCCGCTGTTAAAAACCGTCAACTCGTTTGGATGAAATAAATCCTGAATTCACTGAAGGTGTAAATATGTTGCTGGTTTTGCAGTTCTTCCCTGCTGTCTCTCAATGCCATACCCTGGCAGCCACCTGATCAGCTGTCCTAGTTTAGTACGTGAACTGAAAGAGCAGCACCTTCATTCTGAATGGAATCAAAAAATGATACTGTTGGGTTATGGTAAGGGTTAGGGTCTTATATAATAGGCTTTTAACAGCAATGCAGCCCAAGCCTAACATAAAAAGTAAACATATTCCAAGACACAGTTCACAAATATTCAGAGAATATAAAGAGCACAATGCCTCACAGCTCTAAATGCTTATATATGTGCAATAATTTAATCTGAGTATCATGGTTTCTGGTTTGGAATTGGTGAACAGCGGCACTCACATACACAAACCGTATCTAGGCATATATTACGAAGCTTAGTGAAGTTTTTATTTTCCAAACACAGGAAAACCAAAAGCAGACAACCACTTAATTCAAACCACCAGAGGAATTGTCACACTGTAAAATACGAAGTTCTTCCTTAAATACAGGGTTATGGTTAGAAAAATATCTGCATAAACATTATGTAAACATAACTAGACTAGAGGAAAACATTAAGTATGTTGAATATTAAAAACAAAAAAACTGCTGTATCTTCCTCCACCAACATACAAGTTGAGTTTAGGTGTCAGTCTCCTTGTTCAGCACTAGCACTGATTGAACAGGAAAATAAGGACCCACCCACGCTGCTAAAAGCCAACCACACTTTGCCTCATTCTGTATAAAGCAAGAATGAATTGAGTTAGTAATGCTTTCGCTGTTGTGTAGTCATATAAAGCACACAAACTGTGAGTAAGCAGGGGAAGGGAAGGAGCCAAGAAGGACTGCTGAGGACTGAGAGTGGGAGGTTGTTTTTACTGGAAGGGGGACCTGCTACTGGAGACCCAGTGGATATCAAGCTTAAAAATAAAGAATCTGTCCAAATAATGTGGTCATTCATTCTCCTCAGCACCACTGACCCAGCTTGTACAATACAGGATGCGATGTCAAAACACTCCTACCTACAAGTGAAAAGCTTTGTACAATAATTAGGTTATAAAACCTCCTCATTTCAAGGTTGACCTTTGATTTCACACAGTACATGAACACCTGTCTCCTGGTTCAAGTCTTATGCGTACAACCCGCTCACCCATAGTCAACCTTGTTGTTCACTGAGTGGTACTTCCTCCCTTCCACTATTTCTTACTCCAAGATCACTTCTGCTTTGGCCACAAGAGGGCTCTATTAGCTAAAAATTTAGATATTGGGAGTTTCAAGTTGCTGTACAAACTGTGAATCATTTCTTGAGGATGACAGGAGGAGGATCGACAGGAGGATCATATTATATTCACGTTATTTTCTCAACAAAAAGGCAAACAGCAAAATTCTGTTTAGATCTTTAGGGGAACAGTAGCAATAGAGAACCACCAATTTGGTGTTACTGTGGCACTGTTTAATGTGCTGCAGGTGACTCCTGTGCTGCCTCTGTTTGCTGCTGAGCACATGATGAAGTGCTGCCAGGTGTCTTTTTAGCTGCAGCTATTTTAGCCTCTAACTCCGCCTACATCAAACCTGAGCTTCCAGAAATAAATGGAGAGCACAGTCTTTTTTTTTGATGGGCAGTTTGGTTTGAATGTAACCTTCAGAATAAAAGTAATTTACCAGATTATTGACTGGTTTTGGAATAACCGTAGAATAAAGCAAATAGTTAATTGTTAAATGAGTAATGGTAGTTACAAGAAAGGCTGTAAACTTCTATTCCTTTCTGAGATTGAATAAAGGAGCTATTTTTAGTCCTTGTCAAGCTAAAAATGATTTCTGTCTCTAAAAAGCCTAATAAATAAAGCCCTGGTTTCTAGAACTATCCAAGCAATATGATGAGACAAAGGAGAAATAGATTTATCATGCCCTTCCGACTCGCATGTAAATTGGACTGTGCAACTGAGAAATAAACATGTTATTTATACCCTGCAATCAGTTTGCTACAGACAGCACACGCTAATGATACAAATTAAACCAGTAATTGAGGCGGAAGGAAGAGCAGAGGCTTCGGAGGATGGTAGTGTGTGAGGAGATGATGAAAGAAGAAAATATCCTGGAATCATGTGGGATTGATGCTGGACTACTGAATGATAATGTGATTTTTTAGCAGATCATGTTTTAACATTTATGTAGGAATAAAGGCTGTCAAAGGTTTGATGAGTGATGTTTTCCTGTCATTAAAAAAAAAAACATTTTTACTTTACATTGCAATTCATCCAAGGTATATAGCTTGTGGAATGAATAAGAGATATCAGGCTTATAAATATTTTATAAAAGGTCACCAGAGTGAGACATAGTGCTTTTCCTATGCAGCCTCCATCAGAAACGGGCTTGTGGCGCCCCTTAGTGGCCAAAGAGATAATGAGATTGGCTTAGGTATTCAAACAGTTTTTTTTTTCTTTCTTAATATAAGGGAAGTTTTTGAAATGTAATATTTGCACTATTCCTTTCATATTCTATGAGGAACATTAATACTCTGTTTTTTTTCTTTTCTTTCTTTCTCTTCTCAGGACTGTAAAGAGCCTCCAGATTGCTGCCTCAGTGAGTCCTTCACATCTCCGTCCTGCACACTGGGTGTTGACCTGCGCCGCGGCCGACGCCGTTTCTCAGGCAACCTGCAGCTCCCCCCGTTGTCATGGCGCCAGGGGGAGAGGTCTCGGACACCTGATGAAGAGATCATGGCCAGGCCCACGTCCTTGCCCTTTGGAGCACCTCCCAGGATAGACATCACGCCGGTGGACCCTGAGTGGTGAGTGCACGGTGAAATAACGAACACACAGCATGCTCAGTGGGAGCAGAGCAATATATGTAAAAACCATGTGGAGAAATCAGTCTAAACATTAGGCTGCTTCCCTTAGTTTCTGAGAAAGGGACAGAGTGGAGTTCAGTGCTGTCCATGTGCTCTTATTAAAGCTGCAGTCTGCAGGACTTTTTAAAGCACAATGCCTGGAACTGTCCAGGGATTCTGAAAGTAGTATATTAAATACCCCATTACGAAAAAAAAACAAGTTCTCTAGGTCACCTATATGTCCCGCCCAGTCCCTCCAAAGTTGCAGAGCGGTCTGGTAAAAGATAACCAATCAGGTTGCGAGTTGGGCTCTGCTGCCTGTCAATCATTTGATTGTGCACGCGCGTTACAAGATAGGCAGGCTCGTACCCACGCTGACACATGCACTAAGTAGTTCGTTCCGGAGCAGCTTGCAGAGAAGTCGCAGCAATGGCAGAGCAAAGAGATGGAAAACATTACGGGCTACTTACTGTATCTTCCATGATCGCGCAAATCGCAACTGACAGGTGCGAGGAGTCGTGTACGCTCATCTGGCGTGCACAGACGTCGTGCACGAGTTCTCGTAGGCGGGACAGGAAGTTGAATAATTTTTAATTTTTCGGTTAAAAAAATAGGCATTTCTTGAATTTTGCGACTTCAAAGGTAACCATTTTCAACTTCAAGCGTTCTGATCATACAACCCCTAAAATCCAAAAATCGGGACTTGGCGTATGACAACAACAAATCCTGCAGACTGCAGCTTTAAGGTGCACAGGCTCCGCTGCTCACACTATCAGTGCAGGGGACAGCAGTAGTATCTGGGGATATGTTTAGCTGATGTGGGTATTGGGTTTCTTGGCCACATCGGATAGATAAAGGTCATTTTCTGTCCCAGTTTCCTTGAATGTTTTCATCTATTAAGGAAAAACAAACCTTAGTGGGGAAAAAGCTATTCATAACCCAACATATAATTGATTTAAGAAGCTAGTAATGACAAAATGAAGAAAAAAACTTGAAGATTTATGACCTGTATTGCAGCCAGCCACCAAGGAGGCAATTGGGTTGTTTTGGATTAATCTTTACATACAGTCTTTGATTGATATTAGTATTGCCTCGTGGTTGGGAAAAATAAGGTATGAGAGGTGTTGAAAAAGAAAAATATAGACCATAAATAAGACATAACTTATGAAGGAGGCTCTGGGATTGGTTAGCTTCCTTAATCAGAAGACAGTTATTAGCACTTACAAAGGTAAGAATCTACTCGGTCATAGTTTTAAGAGGAATTAAGGAAGAGAAAGGAGAAAAACTTACAGTTGGCCTCAAAGAGGTTTCTGCAAACTGTCAGACACTGAGAAAGGGGAGGGGGGGCCTGGCTCAGGCTAGTCGCAGCAGGGGAGGAGAGCTGCTGACTTTGACTGGGGAAGAAGTTTCAGAGTTACAGCCTATGAGGGTGAGTCTAAAGACCGAGGAAGTCAAAAAGCTTTGCAGTGGCAAAACATCAGGGTTGGATGCAGTTCACTCTGAGATGCTGAAGGCAGCGCTCAATATTGTTACGTTGTCTTGGTCCATACACGTCTTTAACGTTGCAAAGAAACCAGGGGCAGTGCCAATAAAGTGGTTCACATCACTTTGGAAGGGTTCCTGCTCCAATTACTTGGGTATCAGACTCCTCAGGGATTTATATGCCAGGGTACTCTAATGGAGGCTCAAACGGACCAATTTGGAATTTCTTGTGGTTAGGGGACAGTGGACTAGCAAGAACATGAGCAGTGTCAGTGGTGTTCTTGTGACGTGTGACTGAGTATCTCCACACATGCTGACATTAATCAACTAATTCAAAATGTGTGTGAGCCATTGGACTAAGAGAAACCTTTTCCCACCTATTCAGAGGCACTCAGTTGTCCAGTCGTGACACACTCAGTCATGCTTTGACTGAAGTAGCTAATCAGTCCTGATTGGCCCTGTGCTTCAGTATAGTGTGTTTATGTGTGATGATGGTGAAAGTTGAGGAACACTGTAAATGGAACAAGTGCTTCATTCCTTTAAGTTCCATGAAGAAGAGCTCCTGGAAAGGTTGGTGCTAATCAGTCCTGATTGGTGCTGCACTTCAACATGTGTGTGTTTATGTGCACTGTTTGTGTGTATCCTGTCCTGGTAATGTCTCCTTGTAAGTCAAGGAACAGATTGACATTATATA
>JAOWBC010001052.1:8085269-8102802 GCA_028566105.1 Hypoplectrus providencianus | reverse complement strand
ATATATATAAAGACGATATATTGTTTGCAGCAGTATATTTTTTTTCTTTCTTGATAATTACCTTATGCCCCCCCATATTTCTATTGTGACCCCAAATGGGACTCGGCTAGGTTCATCAGCTAATTACTTCATGGATGCATCGTTGCAGCCTTAGGCAATATATTTTTATAGTAATAAAAATACATTCAGGAAATAAATTAGAGAATTGGGAGTTGAGTTTCTGCTTATTTCAAGGTCATTGAGTCAAAGCTTTCAAAGCTGAAATTTCTCTTCCTACCAGAAGAGTGCAGTGTAATCATGGCTGTCTGATGGGCTTCCACTCATACGTTCTCACACATACACACAAAATCTAAATATATAAGCAGAGAAAGATAAATGCAGAAGCGTTCACACTGGGGGTTAAGTCAATGATTTGATGAGGATGCAAGTGATGTAAATAGTAATCTGTGACCTCAGCAGTCACCAAATCCAAACTGGCTTAACTGATTTTGGAGCGAGTGGTTAGTCTGTCCTCTTCTCATAAAAAATGAGGAAATATTTTTAGGGGAATGGTGTTAGATCACTGGGGTACAATCTGAAAGCATCTTTTCCAGCGCAGACTAAAGCTTTTCTGCTTTTCAGTATATGTTATTATTATTAATGTAACCATGACTTCCATTTCTTTCTATTAACAGCCGGTTAATTGGTGGCCGCACTGCCCGCTTGGGTACCCGCAGACTTTATAGCAGGTGAGGTGTGTGTCAGTTGTCAGTAACCCTGGTGGTAGAGGCAGACATGCTCTCCCCCGTGTGCTTTCCCCTCCTGGCCTTCTTGTCTTTTAAAAAGCTATCACACTGTGTCTCCTTCAGGCATCACTGCTGCTGTAACGTCAGGGTCAGCAGAACTTCCCTGAAGGTCCTTAAGTCTGATTACTTCCTTTCTCAGTAAAGCATCACACTGCTAGAGGTGTGTGTGTGTGTGTGTGTGTGTGTGTGTGTGTGTGTGTATGAGTCTGCAACATCATTTAAGTACCAGTCCTCCGCACAGCTCCTTGTGTCCTCCCAATCCCCTCGTTTTCTTGTATTTAATTCTTCAGTGTTTGGAAGGAGGCGGAGGGAGCAAGAAGTTATTTTGGGATTCAATTATTTTTCCTGCTGATGTACACAATTGTTTCAGAGTGCCTCATGGATTGTGTGTGAGGTTGGGTGTGTTGTGCCGCTGCTGGAGAAAAGCTCAATGTCACATTGCTGAAAACAGGGCTGTTTAACTGGGCTCAAGAAAAGTTTTGACTTTTTAGAGTTTGTGTGTTTTTTTTGTTTTTTTTTCCACAGGATCTCTCACATTATAATGTTGCAGTAGAATAAACTACCCAACAGTATATAAAGGGGGTGAAATTAGCAAAGCTTTATTGCAACGCACAAATGAATGCAACACATAAATTAATTAATTATTTTAAATCTAAAACATCATATATTAATGGGAAACACTGTCAGGAGACATTTTTCTGCACAGACCTCTTTTACTTGGGATACAATACAATACTTGTCTTTTGTCTTTAATGGGGTTTTTTCACTGTGAATAACTATTTCACTGCAATTGGACAGAGACATTATGAGTTACAACAGCACTAAATAAAGTCCAGTGGATGCTATCTTAGTGCTTGAACACTAGTCAACACACATTGATGTGATGAAGTGTTGCAGTTGCCACGGACACTTCTTCATCCAGGCTGTCCTAATGAGGCAAAGGCCGGTAATCACAATCAATACAACCATGTCTGTTAGTCATGTAATGAGATTAGGGTTGTGATTTGCCAATCAGCTCATGTCTGCTGACTGGCGCAATCAGCCAGCTGATTGTGAACTTTGATAAACATCTAGACTTGAGGAAAATAATGAGTTAGCAGTGTTTTAATACAAACAAAATAAACCTAAAAAGAGCTGCAGGTAAAAGCATCACAGCAAATCTGCAGGTTATGATTGGCTTAACACAATCATCAACATTCCAGTGAGTCTGAAGTTCTGGCTGGCTGTGTGTCAGAGAGCAAGTCAAAACCTTATTGTGCGCTAAGACCAATATTTGCTTTCCATTCATTACCATGTGGAATGGGGTGGGACACGTTTGTTTCCGGTTACAAAATGACCCGACTCCTTCAAGTCCCAGTTTGATTGTTACGGCCCTCGGGGGTTCAGCCTATTTTAGAGAAGGAGGGTAGGATTGACCTCTCCAGGATATTGTGTTTGTTTATGTTCTTCATAAGTGCAAGGTGAAACAACACCGGGACTGGAAAGTGGCACAGAAAGAGGGGTCCCTGTAGTGAGTGCAGATAGTTAAGCTTATGAGAAGAAACTGAATAACAAACTGTTTTGTGTTAGCGTGTTTACAACTATTCAAATGCTCTTTCTTGTCCTATTTGCTTTTGTCACAATACATAGAGTAAATATTGCTAGGTCAAATGTGGGTTTGGTTGCAGCTTTCAGCCAACTGCATTTTTGTGTTGTTTGTATTGACAAAACATATCTGAAATGGACCCAGGGCCATGCACTGCCAGGGTGTGTACTAAAGAGGATTGCAAATATAAAATATGCATTATTCTGCAATATATTCAACAATGTTGTTATTGTTGTACCTTTGATATGATCTGTAAAAATCCCCAGACAGTACAGTTCAGCTAATTATAGTCTCCTAAGCACTAAAGGGGTATTTTTTTTTGTTTTGTTTTGTTATTTATTAAATGGGTTTGTAAGAAATCCTTCTACATTCATTGACCTGTAGCATGGCCCCTGTCTGGTAAAGCAGGCAGAGGTACCAGCATGGAAGCTGCTGCTGTGGACACTGGAAAGGGGCAGCAGCACTATCTATTTTAACTACAACAATTGAAGATATTGACCATTGTCTTAAATATACGTTATGGTTAGAATAATGTCACTGGTTTACTTGTTGTCAGACAGCCTTTTAGGACGAGGTACCGAAGCCGTTATCTGTGCTCTCTTTAAAGGCCCCAGACTCCATTGACAAAAACAATAATTTAACCTCACAGATAATGGAAATTGCTGTCCTACTGTTGAAAAGTATGGTTAAATTGCCAACAATTGAATGAAACTGGACAGTACTGATGTTTATTTAGCTACATATTTTCCTTTGTGTTTTTTTTTTTTTTTTTTTTTGGTAGCCAGTTTAATACATTGTATAATAAAGTATGACAATAATAAATGTTATTTGATCAAGTTTATGTTTGAGAAGTTAGTTAACTGGAAACATTTGCAGAGTGGTGAAAATCATTGCCTAATATTGGTTATCTATTTATTTTCACCCTTTAAAATCAGTATCACTATTGGTGTCAAAACTCCCATATCGGTTGGGCTCGAGTACATTGGATACCACATATTTGCCCAATATTCCTTGAACACTTTTGCTTAAAAACATTAATATATGAGAATGTATCCATTTAAATTCCAAACCAGTGCCCTCTGGGACATATAATGATATAATTTCCCACATTTATTGACATTTTTCCCTGTACGATGCCTCTCCAAATTTGATTTAAACTATATTTGGATGTGACCCTCACCCTGAGTCAGGACACCAGTCACACTATGGCTCATCGGCTCTCTGTGTCCTTTCTTTGTACGCCGTGTTGTTGATCGCTGTCCTCTCGTCTGGTGTTCCAGACGGCTTTGGCGTGGGTGTGAGAAATCCAGCGAGGAGAAATTGGATCTTAGACATTTCATTGTAGCACGCACAAACCTAAGCTGACAAATTACGCACAAAGACTGGCTTTGTCTAAATGTGACGCTGTAGTTATTCCTTCCACACATATTATGTGTTGAAAAAGAAGGAATGTGTAGAAGTCAACGTTTTAAAACAGCAGATTAACAAAATGTTTTTGGAAGCAGGTCAGCAGAAACAGTACTTCAATACAAGAGCATGCTAATCCTTCACGCTGCTCTAATTGACTAGATTTATCTCAGTTGACTTTAAATGATTGCTTTTGTTGAACAAGGGGGATTCTTTTAGCAACCATTCACCTCAACTTCATCAGAACAACATTCCTTTAATATTTCAACATCATTTTGCATGATTAGGAAGCTCAGTGGAACATCGGATGTTCGAACATGATCCAGTTTTCTGCTAAACCCCTGGAACGAGCAGTCACGTCCTCCACAGTTCTTTCATCAGCTTTGGGAGAGTTTTTGGTTGCGTCGAAATGTAATCTGCATTTACCTCATCTGCTCCCCTGGTTGTCAGTCTTCATTGCACGGCAATCCTCTCATGTGTGAATGTGAATTAAAGTAGTTTAGCGTGTTGGGCTTTGAGTTGACAGGGATGTTAATAGGATAAATGTCTTCATGCTACAATATCTTCACACATTACTGGGAGACATCTGTAGTGGATATCACTCTTTTTCTCTTCTGTACATACCACAAAAATAGGTCACCTTCAATTTATCACACATTTTATTCGGGCCTGTCTCCAGCTGATTCACATTTCTCCAGAATCTACCTGTAACCTCTTTTGCTTCAGTCCATCTCTGGTTGTTTTCCATAAGCTTTGATGCTTCATTTATATTTGCATTGATTGTGCGGCTATAACTCAAATGGATGAATAATTCACAGCCTCTTTTTACCTGTCTGGGCACTTTAATGTGTGTGATGTGCTCTCTCATTGTATTGAGTCTCCATTCTCCCATTCATTTTTTCATGAAGCTTTCTGAATGTCTGAAAGTGCAGACCTTGTGATTGTTTACAATACAATATTATTTTTCAGTTATCTGAGAGACATAACATGAAAGAGGGCATAAAGTGGAGATCTAATTTATTTAACTAGAGATGCTACATTAAGGGCTCTCATCTCAAGACCTGAATCCTTCACACACACTCACTGTCCCCTCGATCTGACCCACACACTCATCATAGACACGCACACATGTCTTGGGATTGTTCTGGTCCCTTCCTCAGGTATTCACTGTAGGAGACCTAGGTCTAAGGCAACATTGGACAGGCTGAGACATCTTTCTTGCATCTTGACATCATGTAAAGTGACAGGTGGGGCTTGGAGGAGCAGAGGTGCTTATGAAATGTTTAACCCTTTACTCGTTCAACAATGTAGAGGGCTAACATAAAAGACAGAGAAAAGGGAGGATATATATTTATTAATTCTGCCGTCTGTTTTCTCTTACGCTGGTTGGGCTCAACATGTGGCGAGTTAATTATGAGACAAATGCGGACCACAGTCCAAAATCAATAAAAATAAAAACAGTAAAAACTCTAAAGCATAATCAGTTTAACACGATAAGTAAAAAAGAAGATTCTTCCTTCTTTAGGCATGCTAATGGTGTGGCAATATCTGTTATATTTAGAAATTAATACACTGATATATTGCCAATAACAGACATTTAAAGATTTGTAAATAATCAGGCACCTCTTTTTTTCTTCAATCTTTTTATTTTTCTTCTTTTTAGTGGCTTATGTGTTTACAGGCTCTCATTTGCCAAAAAAGAGACATGCACAATAAAAAAAAGTTATAGTTAAATTCAATTAATAGTATTCTATTATTATAACTTTTATTACTATCCCGGTACTATCACTGTCTTCTTTTGACAGCCCTTTCTGAGGGTCAGTCTGTCCTGCACTTTGGTTGATCAGATAGTTGGTCCCTTAACTTTTTAATGCAGCACAACATTTGGTCAAAATTTTAATCCGTCAAATACTTTTCTGTTCAGTGTCAATCAGCAAATTTCTGTCAATCTAATAATAATTTTCTTATTATTGCCTCTTTTTTATTGTTAAAACCCCTAACCTTTTTCACGGCTGAGCTGGCTGAGTACCTGAGTTTTTTGTTGGGTGTACATTTTGACAGATCCCGGTGTTTAGGTCCACTTGATCGAGAAACACAACACCCCAGTGAAGATCTGTCAGTGCTCCTAAACTGTTGGCTGCAGGGCCTGTTGTATATTTCTGTTCTTCCCGTGCTGTGACTGCGCATTGCATGCATTCATTCAGACTCTCAAGAGTTTAATGTGGAATGAAATGGCCCAGTCACTCTCTAATTCAATCCCTTTCAATCTTTTATCTCTTTTAAAGATGACTTCCCGGCATTGGTTTCCTGCCCTTCGTAGATGTGCTTAGTCATTCATACTTGTCATCTCCCTTTTCAAGGGCTAATGTGAAGAAACAGCCACCAGCAGAATATTTGTATACATATGTCTTGAGCCCTTACTTTGTTTTTCTATCTTTTCTATTAATCCTAAAGCATCAGCGCTGGTTACAAGTGCAAATGTGGAGAAACTGTGAGAACTCTGTCTTTCTCTTTCAGTTCTATAAAGCTCTTTTTGGCCATGTTGGTCTTATGGCTCTGTGGTTGGTAGGCTTACTGACGTTACATTTTAGGTAGCAATCAGAAATCTTCTCATTGCTTTTCCTGACTGATCTGAAAAATCTGGATTCACTGATTGTTTCCCTGGGCAGTTGTCTCATTAGGTTTGCCAGAATATTATTTATTTTTTACAAAGACAATGAAGCTGGCCCTCTGTTTTGGCCAGAAACGAGTGACCAGGGGTTTCAAAAGAGCCACCAACTTAATGTCTGGTTATTGTTTATTGTCAGATGATGCAAGTGCAACCTGTTTGTCTTTCCTGGCGTGGCTGTTCCAGTTACAACTTTTGAATAAGGCCATACCTTGCCCAGTCTTACCTGCTGTTTCCCCAGACTCCCTTTAATCACTTTTTTTTTTGCCTGCTTGATGGAAACTTGTTTTCCGAATAGGTTCATAGAGAACATTTAACTTACATGATTTATCAGCTGTTTCTGCTGTAACACTTCAACCAAATTCAGAGGACTTCTCTCTATTGACTCTCAATGGGTTGCCAAAGTTGTCAATCAGTTGATCAAACAGCTTTTATGTTTTATCTCTTGCGAGCAATATCTACTTCTTCTACTGTTACGTCTACTGACGTATTAGCGTGCAGCAACACATCACACTGCCATCTTCTGATCAAAGTACATATCTGCAGCTTTGTTTATTCGCTCCAAACCAGTTGATGGAAACATCACTAATTTACATTTTCTTCAATGCAACATTTCAAAATTTCACATTCAAATTTTGTTTACTATAATGTAAATATATATCTACTCAGCAACCCTGATAAAGCAAGATGTTTGGTGCCCCTCTATACATTTGAGCATGATGATGCATAATCCTTTGCTGTTAGAAAATGACAGGCCACCACCGCAAAATCCTTCAGCACCACTTGGTTAAAGCTGCCTGCGACCCATCTGATTTTCAAAATATGGTTTTCACTTTTGCAGCTGTGTCCCTTCACTCTTTTATATTTTTGGCAGACTGTTGGCGCTGTGAATACAACTAACGTCCTAAGAGTCTTTCAGAATCCTCCCACCTCTTTCAAAGACTTCTTTGCCAACTCCGAGAGATGAGCAAGACAGTGAGCTGACAGGCTTGAGGAAACTCCCAGAGATTTTGAATTTCATCACAAGTCTGGGTCACAAAATCTTCATCATCCATCCCAGCTGCATGAAAGATCTCTTAACACATCCAACTCAGTATAGATTCCCCACTTTGTTTATGTCATATGCATCTTCATCTCCACGCTCATTCTACACAGTCATGTGCGCCCATTATTGTACATTACCTTAATCCCAAGTGACACTTATGGGAACATTAAATAATTTGACACAAATACTGCCTTCACGTCTTTGGCTTTATGCTCAGTGATCAAGGCACAGAAATGGTCGAATCTCTGTTCAGGGCCATCTGGCACACGATTCAATTCATTATGTATTATGAGGGCACTCATGTTTTTGTAAGCCAGCCTTCACTTTGCAACTGAATAAGCAGTTCTCAATGAGCGGATCGTTTCCTGCATCACACCAGCACTCATATCTACAATCTTTCTGAGAGCGTTTCACATTTAATTTCTGCTCTTTCAGTTGCTCTCTAGTGAGTGTCGCTGTCACTGTGTTTCTAAACTATTTGATCCAACCATTTTTTCACAATCCCAAATCCATCCCGCTTTCACCAGATTTGTGACTCCGATTATTTGTCCAAGTGAGAAGCAAGTCCTTTGGTAATTTTGACTAATTTTGTCTTGGTTAGATCTAGTCTCGTCCCAAGTCCATTCAAGGTATTGAACATACACTGATAACAGCTATTTACTGCAGCCTCAAATGACACACAGAGATTTTTATATGGGTTTTAATATATCCATGGTTTGCAAATACATATAATTCCAATGCCAAAGGGTTATCTCTAGATAACATTAATTGGTCAGTCCATATCAGGCTGACGTTAGCTGGCTATGGAGTTCTAAGAGAATAGATTGAACCCTTCTATGTTAGCTTACATTAGACAATGACAAAATCAGTTGGCATTGCAGCTGAAGGCACTGTATATGTGGATGAACATTTAGCAGATAAACTGCTAGTGGTAGGTGCAAGACAAGACAAATGCAATTGTAACCATAGATTACCTACTTCTGGTTGATGCAAGACACAGCAGGTTAGCTTTGCTAGCATTGTTAAGTTGGTTAATGTTAGGTTAATGACAGGACTAGTTTCTATTCCATTTGTTGTGACATTGTTCGATGGAAACTTTTTATGGGTTACAAAGACACACATTTCAAAGAAGTGGATTTGAAATTAAAGGAAAAGGAAAGATAAGTGGTGAACCATTTATTTATTCATAGAGAAGTTTATTCTATTATGACAGATTATCTGAATCAGTTTTTCTTGTTTTCTTTTTTGTGACCCTTCCAAACTTTGCTCTCCCATTATTTAAGCTCTGATCTTTACAATATATGATGTTACAACCAGTCATCCTATCGGTATACTCCTGGGATATATAAGTCAGTAAGAAAAATACACCTCTATTATTTTCAATCTTGTGTCAGGTGTTGTTTCGTGAGGTATTACTTCTGACAGTTTGCAAGTAAAACTGATTATTTGCATTGGAACATAAAACCGAAAAAAAAAAAAAAAAAAAGCCAGGGAATGCCGTGCAACATGGATTGATTTTAAAAACTACACTGCAGCCTGCTGTGCTTCTATGACGCATCATATTACTACTAAGTGTTTTCTTCTTATCCAAGCTTGGTAAGACTATTTTCAAAGATTTTATTGGCAAGCATTTAGTGAGAAAGCACACCATGCTCCAATGGCTCAGCATCATCGGTGACTCACAGCCAAAACAAATCAGTCCACAGAGCAGACGAGCAAGTGCTCACATTTCCAACATCGTCACGGTGCCATTCTGCCCCCTCTGATGTTCCTCTGGATTTCTCTCCCTTGTCTTCTCCCCCTGTCTACCTTTAGGGCATTTCCCCTCTTTTTCTTTCTCTTCTTTTCATCACTCAGAGCAGCCCTTTGTGTGTGTGGATGTGTATCTGGAATGACTGCATCAATCAATTCTTTCTTTCTTTCTTTCTTTCTTTCTTTCTTTCTTTCTTTCTTTCTTTCTTTCTTTCTTTCTTTCTTTCAACATACTGTAGCAGTGTCATGGTTGGATTGCTTCCATTCAGACAGAACTATGTGTGCATGTGTGTATGAGGGAGAGAAAAAAAAATCTGAGATTGTGCTGGAATGTATTTTGTGTAGTGAGTTAATATGCGGTTGCTTTTGTTTTGCAAAATGACTTATGCACTGGCATAAACGCATGTTTTCCACTGTTTATTTGAGCCAGTTAACCTTTGGCACAGTGTGTATGTTTCTTCTCACTGATGCCCATTAAGCTGTTTGCTTTTATCTCTGTTCCAAATTGGCCTTTTTTTTCTTGGCCTGCACTCACCAGTTGCCTGCCTCGGTAAAGGTCACAACATCATCAGCAACATTACCACAAATCCCGGCTAAACAAAAAATAAATAATAAATTGACAACCTGTTACTGTGCCTGCCTGCTTGTCGTCACAGCAGCCACCAGCCAATCCAGAACAGCGGAGGCGTGGCCTGCGCTCGCTGCGTGCCTGCTCTCGGCTCCTTGTGTATATTCTGAATGAAACAGCAAGTGAAGCATTCGCCTGCGTGCTGTGCTCTGCTCTGCTCCGCTCACCACTCTCTCTGTGCGAGTGAAGGGAGATCTGACTTGAGGCTCTGCAGAGAGGGAGTCACTCTGTGCCACACCGGGAGTGCCTTTGGGAGAAGTGGGGGTTGTTTGCAGAGAGTGGAGGTCAGTGAAGCAGTGCTTGATGGAGGGGAGAGCAAGACAGGAGGAGGCAGAGAGCAGTTTCCAGCCCTTCTGAATCTTTCATTAGGGAGATCCTCCAACATCAAGCTGCCTGGATGGACTGAGAGGAGTTGAGGTGTGCATTCAGTGACAGAGGGAGCCAGAGAAAAGGAAGCACAGCTAGAGTTCACTGGGGTGAGCGCCAGGACGGAGATGGGAGAGAGGCGGTGTTGAGAAGAGGAATTCTTCTCCTCTGGAAGGAGCTGTATGTGACCCCGCTGTGGGTGAAGCTCCTCTCGGAACCTCTGATGAACAGACCAGGAGGAAAGCGTGGCGCATGAGCCAAAGGAAAGAAGGAGGGAGAGGGCACGACTGCTGTGTGGCTAATCCCTAAACCCATGAAGAACGGGGAAAAAGCGGAAGGATAGAAAGCCAAAAAAAACAAACAACAAAAGAGTGAGCCGGCCTTTCCCTGGGTGAATATTTGTACGTGAGCCACAATCTCTCCCTACAACATTCCGACCCAGTTTAAACTTCTGGATAGAGGGACAAAATCAGCTGTTCATGACCAGCTGATGTGACTGAATTGGGACTGAAAGGATAGAAAGACTCAATGCAGCCTACAGGGATGTCATCCAACGAGCTGAGCGTTGAGATGGACTCCTGCATCCGGACGTTTAAGGAGCACATGCACCTGGAGCTGGAGCCTCCCAAAATCCCAGGTGTGGTGGGAGGGAAGAGGGGCGCCACGTCTCCAAAGCTGTCCCCTAGAAGCTCCCCGCGACTCTTCCGCAAGCTGATGGTCAACAAGAGCATCCGACAGAGGCGACGCTTCACTGTAGCTCATACCTGGTAAGGCCAGGGGGGAACTGGGCTGAGACAGAAGATTAAAGTAAGGAGAGATGAAATAAATAGAGATGGGAACTGTGTGGATGAAAACTAAAAAGAGATAATGGGATTAAATTGGAGGGGGAGAGGTGGGGATTAGGAGAGATGTCAAGTAACAGTGGGTGGTTGGGGAAAAAAAGGATGGAAAAAGGGATGTGGGGTGAGAGATGGACAGATGAGTCATGTAAAATGAGAGGTAAGAGCTTAGGCAGACAGCCAATCAGAGGGAGAGAAAAATATCTCATATTTATAGAGACTTAGGTAGAGGGTACACAAAAGCTTGATCTCTCCTAAAAAGAAAACTGTTTTATGAGGTGCCAAAAATGAATGAGAGCACTGCTGGCTGGTGATTTGTCACTGGGTTACATGATTACATAATGGGATGGAATCACATCAGACTGTCCTCCATTTTGATAAAGTGTATCCCGGCCCTGTACCTGGGTGAAGTGTGTGTGTGTGTGCGTGTGTGTGTAGATCAGTCCCTGTTTACTGCTGATGACTAAGGTGCGTCATGCAAACTGAATGTTCTTAACCTTTTTCGGATCAAAACCCCCAATAAACAAATCAATGTCTACGTAACACAACACAAGCCAAAAAATGCATTACACCCAACACACAATCTGGTTCCATTCACATTTACTGGTGTCATTCCCACTGATGTTATTCCTCTTGGCACATTTCCTAGAAACAGCCAAGCAGCTGTTGGGTCTGAATTTAACAAGATCATAGTGTCAGGAAAATTATATATTCACACAAAAAAAAAACTCTCATGATACTGCACCCCATCCCCCACCCACTCCCAGTCTACTTCTTCATTTTGCAGCAGTTAGTCACCATAGTAGACGTGAAAGCAGGGCTTGCTATGTTATGCAATGTATGGATTAGAGGCGAGGAAAAGAGCTGCTGTGATTTGACTACAAAGGCTCAAGGTGACTCTCATAAAAAACAGCCGCAACAGTGTATTGGTTAGGCGGCAGCAGTCAGAGGTGCTTTGTTTTCTTTATTTCATGAGGGTGGTGAAGGTGAAACTATCTTTTGTAACAGAAAGAATTTGCATATGCCCATAAACAAACACTACAACTCTCGGAAATGGGTTACATGTTTACATATTTGTGGTGACATGATAAGGCTGGCTTGTCACTGCTTGCATGGGGGGAAAAAAATTGGACTCCGTTGTGGGAAGCAGTGAAAGAAAATAAGTCCTGATATGAATCTGTGTTTACATGCTGTGCTGTTTCTATGATGGTCAACAGATAATATGTGTTACTTGTCATATTTGTGCCCGTTGCAAGCGTAAGTGTGAAAATATGTGTATATTTTTGATGCATATATTGCCTTTGCAAATGTAATGGATGTTTGTTCTATTTTCTCCCTGGCCCTCTCCTCCCTCCTCAGCAGCAGTCAGAATGGGGACTCATGTTTATCCCTCTCTTTCATTGTATAGCCTATTTCTGAGCACACAGGGGGATTTGTGGGGGTTTGGTGGGTACAGGAGGGGGATGTAAGAAGGAAAAACAAGGAAAATGGCATCATTTAGGAATCATCAAAGCTGACAGTGGCGTCTTTTGCCTTGTTTGCTCTCATAATTCTGCGGGAAATGGGCTTGACAAAGGGACACAACGAGACTGGTAACACCCATTATTCCTGTTAACTGCCATTTAACAGCCGTGTTCATGATAAAGTGTCCTTGAGCGAGACGCTGAGGTCTATCTGCTCACTCACTGTAATGCTCAGAGAGTGACGGGCAAAAAGCTAAAAATGGAAATGAGGGGGGAAAGAGCAGAGTAGAAAGAGCCCAGTGGGAAAAATCAAGAGTCGGGTTTGGTAATCAGGGGAATCTCAGGAATATACTGAGGAGATAATTGCACTTGCCAGCTCAGGACAGTAGAGATTATTCATTGTGTTTGTTTTCATCAGGCATGCAGGACATGTTAGTCAGTCCATTCATTTTCATCATTTTCATTTTCAAAATACAAGATTATTCACTCCACTTTTTTTGCCTAATCCTGTGTCGTAAATCCTCACTTATCATTGTCGCGTGTAGCCTAAAAAAGTCAACTTTCCTGGGAATCCTTCAGGATATCATTGCCCACACACACACACACACACACACACACACACACACACACACACACACACACTTTTTGTTCTGGTTGTTTTTCCATCTGTGCAAGACGAAAGGAAAGTTATTTTAAGAAATCACAATGAATTACTCATTGTGTTGGCCAGGTTGTTCTACTGTTAGATAAATGAAAACAAAAAACAAAAACTTAATCCTGTTTTTATATCGTCGCCGGAATGTAGCGCTGCACAAATTATCACCGATTACATTTTACTAATTTTAACAAATAGACAAAGAAACAGTTCTAAATATAATAGCTCACTCTTTAGCTCTTTGACCCACAACTTAACTGATCAAGTTCATAGTTTCATTTTCAGCCAGAGCAAAAATCTCAGACAAAAAAAGGCCAAATCTCCACTATACGCCACCAGCTCCATAGACTGTATAAAATATGGGCTGTTGTCATCCGTTACTTTCCTAAGCTTAAAGTGGGTGGTTCCTGTTGCTCCAGCCTTGGGCATCTTGGCAATGCCTGAGTCCTCCAAACTCCTGGTTAATCTATAAAAGAGGCAAAGAGGAGGAGCAGGGTTAGCTGAGGCGAGCTGCATGCAGTGGCGTGACCCCTGGGACCCAGAGCGGGCATGCCCTGCATTAGCCATAACTTCAAGCCTTAATGTCGATATTGTGTACCGTCTTGGTCTGGGCTTCGTAGCTGATCTTGAGAATGTGTTTAACGACAGACATGCAGTTACTTTTCAGACCTATTATTGGATTCATTATCTACTTTCACATCTCAGTTGGGTCACGCACACAGAAACACACATGCTACTCGTAATTATTAGGAAACTCAAGCCAGACACACTTGTGCACCACTTTATCCACTTATTATTTCTCACTTTCCGGTTTTGCTGAGGATCTTGAATCCAAAGCAAGCAGCAAGTTTTCTTAACTCTAGTGTGATCAATTTTTAAATCCCATCCTTGCTTGCATATTTGGCTCCGCTGTAGACTAGTGGCTGGTGAACCCCTGACCTCAGACAATGATTCTTCTGTTTGAGCTGCTCAGCCATTGCCCTGTCTCTTTCTTTGTCCGTCTCTGTCTCTTTTACACTCTCTTTGTCTGTGTCTGTGTGTGTCTCTCCTGTGTCTCTCTCTTTTTGTCTGCTCCTTTCTTTGCATGACTTCCTCACTGTCTCTTTTGTATTTTCTCATGTCTGCTTTTTGCTCCTTTTTTTGGCACTCCCCTGTCTTTCTCTCTGTGTCGTTCTTTCGTTTGCACCGCAACTCACCACATGATGTTAAATGTTTGATGGCCGGCTGAGGCGTATGACCGCTCTGTTTTCCACTCACACAAAAAGCACATTAAGGAGAGCGATGGAGGAAGATTGGAGGGAAGTAAGAAGCCGCCATGGGAATAGGACGATGGCAGACAGGGGGGAAAAAGGGAATAAACAGGAAAAAAAATCCCTCTTCTCTCTCCTCTCTTTCCTCAGCAGAAATCTAGATGTAGAAAACTGGATGTAACATTACACCTAACAAGATAATCACACCTACATATCTGTGAAATGTAAAGGCATTTTTTCCTGCTGTAATGGAAACAAGTGCTCACTTAAACCATGTAGATCTCGGCCTACTCCTTTGTTTTGACGTCCATCAGATGTGAGAGATACCAGAGGAGGCTACAGGGACAGATAAGAGCTGGAGGGAAGGAAATGTGCATGCTGTGTATATAGAAAGAGGGGGAAAGAAAAAGAGAGCTCATTTACCACAGAGGAGTCAGCCACGGAGAAAAACAGACAAAGCTTGCTCCACACTGTGGGTTATTTACCTTAGCTTAAATGTCAGCCTAAATATCCATCCCACTGCACTATTCTGTCCAGCACTCTGTCCACTATCGATCTGTTTCTTTCTTCACGCTGCTGTGACGCAACCGAAATCATCTTCTGAACGTCAGGGAAGGTTGGACGTGATTATTGTTCCTGCCAGTGTGTTAACGCCAACTGCTCACTTGAGTATGAGACAGACAGAACATTATTTCATCATGGAACAAATGGCTAAAACATAGGTCATTAAAATTAATTATTAGAGATTGTATGTGGCTCTGTAAGAAATAAAGTAAGTACCCGCATCTTTTACTGTCTTTGTATCAGTATTCAGTAGGTAATGTTCTAGTTTAAGTTCTGCGAGTTGAGGCCTCTTGGTCACATATGAACAGTTTGAAGAACACTTGGGTTTGTAACACAAATACATCTTTGAAAATGTAGTCCTTGAAATGTTCCTCTTAACTCTAGCTAGTTATTAGTCTAGACAGCTATGCCTTGAGATGCAGAGTGTTTGAGATATTGGCTGAAGAGATGTCTGCATTCTCTATAAAATAATGGAAATATATGGCACTTGGATTGCAACTTAAGGCACCAAACCTTATACATATTTACATCATTGCTGACACCAGCACAAGTGTCCTTGAGTCAATGCACCGTTTCCATTTACTTCCCACAAGTAGATGGCAAACAATTCTACAAGCAGCGTTTTGTTGCATTATATTTGACAGAATGCAAACATCTCTACATAGGTAGGTATACATACCTACACAAGTATTTTTGTTTTTGGAGTGTCCTGATAGAGAATTTAACAAGGATGATTTTGAATAAGATTTTTGTCCCATGAATCTAATATACTCCTGTTCTGGGGCATCTTAGTTCATGGTGCTCTGCAAGAGAAACAAAGCAGAGGCTGTATTTAATTAACAGGTAAGGTGATAGACTGAGCCTGTGTGATATATAGCTACCAGCCAATGTGTGCACAGAGACTAATGGGCTGCAGGCTACCTCAGAAATGCTATGTTAGCTCACTTATTGGCTAATGTTAGCCCTACTAGCAGTTTCTCATATATTCTGTGTCCGTGAGTAAAACACAGGTGGGATATGACAGGAACAACCAAAGGCAACTAACTAATAGAAGAAACTACTAAGAATAGAAACTATCTGATTATATAGTCCATTTCAAGGCATTGTTGATCCCAGCCTATCTGATCGTAGAACCGATTTGTAGCGTCGCCTGCATTTGTCTTGCCCACAAAGTCTCTGATTGGATTGGTCGAAAACAGCCATTCACAAGAGCAGCATCAGTCGTATCTTGAGTGACTTATAAATTTGGTGATGAGGGCGGTGATTCAGAGGACTGAAACGAGGCTACCTCCTCCTCCTCTTCCTCTTCGTTCTCTTACGCTGCATGACTCGCTTCAGCACCCTCCATCTCTCTCTATCCTATCTCCCTGTACCGAACCAGCCAAGCAGAAAGTTAACTATTACGGATGGGTGAAGGGGTCTGATGGCTGATGGTTGAATGTGTGTGTGTTGTGTGCTTGCCTCAGTGCATGTTAACATGTCTCTATGCTGTTATCTTGGCCATGATTGGGACTCAAGGATGGCAAACTTGTGGCAAGTCAACGGTGATGTGTTTCATGCTTTTTTCACGGTGCATAACAAACACGGCTTATTAAATCCCCAGAACGCTCTTGTTGATTTCATAACTGCTCAGTTGTTCCATTGTTGGCACTCGGCAGCACATTTACATCAGCTCTTAATAAAGCAACACAAAGGTAATCACGAATTTCAAATGAAGTAACTTGCCTGCTTGATTAGCTCAAGTAGTCTTTAAGTTAGCATGATGCATGCTGGGTAAAGGGCTGATGGGAAGGTAAGTGCTTGTTCCCCTGGGATGTCTTGGTGGTCGCTTTAAGCTACTGTAAAGAACATACTGTACCATGTACTCACACTGCTGTCAGTTTGAATTTAAATGATGAGGTGTATTGCTTGCCACCATTCCCTCTCCTGCACTTTGCTGTATACGGACTACCAAAGCGTGTGCTGGCCACAGTGGAGATATTAAATGCTGTATTTTTCCATAACTAGCTCCTTAGACAGTTAACTGTGAGGGTTCAGTGTTTAATGCAATCCATTCAAAATTGAGGCCCACGATTAATTGTTCCTACAGCAATGTTTTGAGAGCTGTTTTTTTCTTCCAATTATTTAAACCAACTGTGGCAGAAACAAATATTTGAATACTATTATCACAAATCTGCAATAAAAAAGGGAATTAATGCAGGTATAGTAAGTGCTCTGCATGATGCTCTGAAAAGCTTACGTTCAGGAAGAACTGATCATGACGTGAAGTGAGCCTCAAAATAAAACATAGAATATCTCAACATGTCTTAAGCAGAACTGAAAAACTCAAATAAGAACAAATTAATTAAATTAAATTCCAATTCTTCATTTATTACCGACAAATAATACACACAGATGAAAACATGCACTGTCCTGGTCTTGAATCTCATTGTGATAATTAACATTTTACTTGACAGTGTCATTTGATTAAAAAAGGCGAAATATTTCTTTAAAACAGAAAAGAAAAATAAATAAATAATTAAATAA
>JAOWBC010001052.1:8074654-8084832 GCA_028566105.1 Hypoplectrus providencianus | reverse complement strand
TATATACCGCAGAGTTTTGGGTCAAGTTTCAGTGGGATCGGCAGTATTATTGTGTATTTTTCACATCACAAAAAGGTTGGGTTAGGTTGGTGAGCACTCTGTATATGTCATCTTCATTTTCCTGCCGCACAACTCCAATGCAATTTCAACTCAATATCAGGTTCATATAGAGTCATTTCATGTTTTCACATAGACAGATATAAATGATTTTTGGCAGTTGTATATGTATTGTAATGTCTTGGCTTTATCAATAAGGATTTATGTTGCCGTCAGGGTGGGGCAGGCACTTGTCCTTGGGTCTTTAAGACATGTGGCCTTAACCACTGGCATTCAGGAAACATCGGAAAACCCATTTGTCTTCATTATTTTCCATCCTCAACCACTTTCCTCCTCCTCGCCTTCTTTTGCAACCCCCTCCCCCTACTCTCTTGCTACCCAGCCTCAATGATAATGTGACATTTATAATGAAATTTGGCATGCTGCAGAAGTCATAGCTCCTTTTTTTTAAGCTGCAACTGACATTCACCAGCATTTATATGTTTTATAATCAAAATCTAAATCATTACTGCTGCACTGAGAAATGACAGGGGTTATTGTGAAGTCAATCTTTTTTTTTTTTTTTTGTGTTGCCAGATTTCTTTTTTCCCTCTTTTGGTAATAATGTAAGCTCTAATTGTTTTTTCTTTCAGTGAATACATGACTCTCCCTGTTGGACTAATGGAAGAGAAACTGATAGTAGCAGCAGGAGAGAGTGAGACAAAGAATGGGAAACAATTAGTTTCCATTTCAGTTAGGGGTTACATGCATCTATTCATATTAGGGTCTTTAGTGTAGCTACAACTATGATTTCTGTTATTGAACGTCTAACTGTTTGTGATGGCGACATACTTCTTGGTCTGCTCACATACCCTTATCTTTCTAAGAGGGACTGCAGCTGTGTCATTAACCTATTACTCATGATGGTATGTGTTTGTGCCTTGTGGTTGTGTAAAGTCGCAGCTGTGTATTCTTTTTCAGGCCATTCAGACGAGCACAAGCATTCATTAATAACAAGAGCTTCGAAAGCATCATTTGTATCAGCTGAAGTAAGCAGAACGCAACAGTACATTTCCTCTCTGCCTTTTCCCCTTCTGTCTGCTCAGAGAAAGAAGTAGCGATTATTCTCCACTTGATTGCTGTCTGTCACACTGACTGAAAGGAACCATGGCTTTTTTCAGCTGGCAACAATGTGCAGCGATGCAGAAGCGGGGCAGAGCTGCATTGTGCTTTATCTTATCAAATGAGTGCAGGCTAGCTGCATCTGAAAACTGAACTTACTGTAGCTGAAGTTATTCAGAAGTTGGTTGGAATGAGCATGAATTGACAAAGAAAAAACATAATCATATAGACTTGGTGGCCTGATGAAATGTTAAAACGGTTTTCATCTGGGAACCTTAAAGCACTATCAAACTATTTTGGAGGCTGTAGATATTTATTGTGCTATACTGAGAACAGTTTGAAATATGTTTTCTATCTTTGAGAATGACATGGTATCTTATTTTTTATTGGGCATCATCATCATCATCATCATCATCATCATCATCATCATCATCATCATCATCTTCATCATATGAATAGGTAATCGATGGGCTTCTTCCTCACTTTCATTTTTGTGCTCAAAAATCCAAATGTGTACATTTTACCCAACAAACCATCACCCCATGTGTCTGTGGCACCCAGACGCTATAAGTCGACTGTTGGTTGATACAGTTCTTATTAAGTGATGCCTTCAAGTCCCACCATGCTCAAAGGAGTCCATGTTTAGCCAACAAATGAAAAACACACAGCTTGAGCGATAAGTAGGAGATGGAAATTACTGACATTCTTTCTTGGAGATGTCTCAATATTGTTTGTAAAAAATTGAAGATGAAAGACCTCCCAGCAAAAAAACATTTATCTGTGAAATATCCTTTTTGAAAGGAAATTGTAGCATGAGGCTGCAAAGGGCTTTTGCAAATTGAGTCATGTTTCTAATAAAAACACACTGTAAAACTCCAAATTGTACTGTAATTATGAGTCAAGTCATCTGATTTAAATATTAAATAATTGCAGATGAATTGTTCAGTTTCACACATATTAATCAAAGCAATAATCCATGTCTGCTAACTGTCTGGCTTCAAGGCGTTGTGTATATGTTTAAGCAGTAGAGTGCATTTGTGCAAGGACCTTATGTCCATTCAGCTGTATGTGTGTGCATGTCCATGTCTCCTCGTCTCATTGTCAATACAGGCCTATGGGGGAAACCACCACCCACACACTTTTTGATATTCAGTGTGAGATGTGGTGTGTATGCATGTGTGTGCACAAGAAGTGATGTGAATAGAATTGAACTTGTAGACAGGCTGAATGGTTTGGAGTTAGATTGTGCTCAGGGATAAAAGGATTTGTGTGCATTGTTGTGTGTGCGTGTGAGAGAAACACAGTTAGCAGGGAGATTATATGGAGGAGAAAGAGGAAATGGTGAGGTTGTTTTTTTCAACAAGTTCCATACTGTTAGGATCGTGAAAAAATGTCAGTAATCAGTGAGTTCAAATTCAATACAGATGGATGGGATTTCAAGAAATATACACTCTGGATTGTAGTACACTTTTTATTTTTTCTTCTTTATTCTCTGTACCTGTATGCCTCCAGCCTGTTGTACTGTATGCCAGCCATGGAATAAAATGGATCCTTACTCACCTTATAATGTTAAAGTTAGAAACCAAGACATGTGTCTTACCTACATATACTAAAAATAAATCCATTTGGAAACCATTTTTGCAATGAGCCAAAACATTTTTAAGCAATCCTTCCTTAGTGTATTTTCCCTAAAGCTTACTTCAAGAAGAAACTGCTCACTGAAAGCTATTTTCATACAAACTGCACCAGCAAACTCCAGTGGGGTTTTCAAGTCTATTTTTAGAATCTACTTTTTGAGAAATGGAATTCAACTAAACATGCTCTTGTTCTCTTGTTAGTTCAGCATTGTCAGACAATCACAAACAGGATGCATTAAATTTTGAAGTGTTTAGGATAGCTTAGTGGCTCTCTTTCTATTCATGTGTTTCCCCATCTGAAGTGTCTGTGAAATCTTTCTTATTTGTTACTGACTGATCCTTTTCCTGCATCTATCAAATAACGGAAACCTCATGGTCACAAGGGTTATGCTGGGAGTTTGATAGTGATACATTTGCACCATATTTGTGTCCAAAAGTTGACCTGTCTGTCTCCTTATATGCAGACAGTTGCTCAAAGTGACTGAGTGGGGTCCCGTGGGTGTGTTAATTTCTGTCAGATAACCCATGGCCCTGTCAACTGCAAGTGTCCCACTACAGTGACACATCCTGGGCTTCGTGCCTCTATGCAGCTGTTTGTTAGCGCTGATATTCATGTTTCTGCCAGGTGTAAAGACTGAATAGTACATCTCTTGATGTGTCTACTCACCGCCTCTGTTAGATGAGAACTTCTTAGATACTAAAGGCTTATAATGAGTTTACCAGTTCAGAAGTTTACCACGAGACCAGCTGACAAAACTCTAGGCAATTTTGAATCACACAAATTCAATTCATGCTGTAATCGGCCTTACAAAGTGGTTTACATGAACATTAAACTGAGGTCTGCTCACTGTGTGTTGTGTAACTGGTGAGATTTGATGTTTCTTTAGTGCTGTTTTCCACCTGCCTCTCCCCCTTTCTCCCTCCATCACGGCCGTCCCATGATTAAGACTCAGTTTGCCTTTGGTCCATTTCTGTTAATTATCCCTGCTGTCCAGCAGCGTTTGTTTAGCTAGTGTCACATTGATTTATACACACATAAACTGTGAAAGGCCTTTTCATAAACTGGCCTGACTTCCTTAATGACCCTGGCGCCCTACACCCAGAATGTGAATGTGAATAGGTATTCGTATTCAGACCAACACTGATGGCACCCTTGAGATGGATGCTATTAGTTTCATCGCTGCATGTAATCAAAGAATAGTCTCTTATTATCTGTCTAAAGGAAAATACTACCCTTTGCTATATTCTCTCATTATCTGACTGATTCATTCTCCTATAACAACTAATTCAGATTACAAAATCAGTTAAAGGGATAGTTTTGGGGACCTTGAGTTGTGGAAAATACTTGCCATTAGTGAAGGGGATACAAAGCTATTCGCTTACCTGCCAAGCTCCGGTGTTGGCGTTCTGGCTGATTTAAGAAGAGATAGTTCCAGCTAGCTGACAGGGTCATAAAACTACAAGGTTTACTCTACAAGACAGAGAAACAAGATACACACACCCAATGTGTACACTAAATGGTCACCCATTCAACCAGAAACAGTCGTCCTCATGCTCATCATAAGCTGACTTCATTTCTTCAATCCTGTTTTTTTTTTTTTTTCTAAAAGGCCGGTAAATACAATGAAAGTACAGGGCAATATAACTACTACTACGACTGGCTTTTTTTAAAGGGTTGACAAGCAACAAAACGATACAATAGTTAAATACAATTTCTTTAAGAATTTGTGATAACCTAAGTATGTAACTCAGCACAATGTAAAAGAGATGCCTAATTGTGTTTAGACATTCCAATGCAGGAATTGATTAAATTAGAGCCTTCATTTTAAGGTAAAGTGTATTTTTAATATATTGATAAGCTGGATGGATATGACCTTTGTGCTTTCTCTCAGAGGTTTTTCCTAATTTCAGTAACAGCACTTTGTGCTGCAAGATTTCCAAAAAATGGTACATTAGAGCTCTGCGCCTGTCAGATAGTTTTTGAATCGAAAGCTGTAATACAGTTTATATACTTCAACTCCTGAATTCTAAGATGGCTTATCAAGGAGCCAATGCTGCTATCACAACCATTATTTCTGAACAAAGAAATAAGTGGACTAAAAGCGGTGACCATTGACCTACCTTATTCCCAGCTGTCTTTTAGGGGAAGACAAGTTCACTCAGTCACTTAGTAGCTATTTCGGCTAAGTGGACTTACAGCTCAAGACAGCCTGGAAGACTACTGTATTTTTCTACTTGATGGAAACATCATACTTCAGTTGCATGTGGGAGAGATTTTATACTGAAAAACTTTCCATGGGAGGCAATGGAAACACACACTCACGGATACCTGCAAATAAACATACTCATATAGAGGTACACTGTACACACAGAAGCAAACATACACATATACACACCAAACAGATTGATGTGAGGATGGAAAACATATAAATGTGTAAAATATATTTGGAACATTGGAGAGAAGTTAATAAGTTACGCTTTCCAGGGGAGCAGTGAAATGTTCTGCACACACAAACACACATACATTAATACATAACCAACAGTGGACTCTCATCTTAGACCACCAAGTGAGGACAAACATTTTTGTTTATTTGTTTGTTTGTTTAACGCAATGAGAGAATACAACATTTTCCTTCAAGTGTTGGCTTTTCCATTATGTGCTTGAACTTGATCATGTGATTGGCCAACATCTGTTTCTTCCCCTTGACTAAATTCAGTTATATAGGGAGTGGGTTAGCAAACCTCCTGGTTTGGCATGCCTCAAGCACTTCAGTTTAGTATTTTCATGTAGACAGAGAATTTCTTTTATACTTTGTGAAAAGAAACCCTGTTCAACAAACAGATGGGTGTGTGAGAGTGAGAGTGGGACCTTTATATTTGTTATGCATCAAACTTCAAACAAATGGATATACTTTTATTTTACAGTATATAACCAAGCACCACTGATACATTTGTATCGTCTGTCGAATGCAATTTTCAGTGCAATTGGTTGTTTTTTTGTTTGTTTGTTTTTTCATCTTTGTCTTTTTTCTTTATTTGGGTCCCTATTAGCTTTTGTTTCTACTTGCATATGTAACCTTTCAGATTATTCCAGGAGGCACACTGCTCTACCAATGAGCCTTGAATTTGAAGGTCAATTGTACAGAAACCACTGTTCAGACTACAGAGCAGAGGATGATAGAAAAAACATGTAAACACCCTTGCATACTCACATATTGTCCCAACTGTTGATGGAAAGCAAATTTTTATTTTGGGCATGCTAATATTCTCAGACTGATATTTAGACACAATTTGATTCAGTTTTAAGTGGAAAGTTAATGAAAAGACTTTCTTGTACTCTGATCAGCTAAAGCTGCACTGTGACCAGCCAACAGTCACAGATTAGAAGTATGACTCTTTTTTTTTTCTTTTTTTTTTTTTGGAGACAAGCAACATGTTTTCACAGAACCAATGAAGTTTCTAAGTGAACCGTCTGAAGAAGAACATATTTGTTATCCTTTTCAAAGGAAGCTGAAAGCAGCCGGAGCTCCAAAAAAGCAGAATACAACAGTGTGTTTTTGCAATTTACAACAAACAAAATGTTGACAAATAACACCAGTCCTTTATCTCTAGCTGTGTGTGTGTGTGTTTTTTTTTTGTAAGCCTATTTTGTCACAATGCAGAACAAAATCTGAAAAGCTTTGTGTTGTGTGTATTCTGCTGTCAAACACAACAGAAAGCCCTCAAAATCCCTAAATCTGTCGTTCAGTGTCGTCTCAAGGTTGGTGCTGAAATGGCAAAACAATAGATCAATAGATTAGGAAGAGGAGGAGTGTTGAAGGTGGCGTGCCTTGTTTTTGTGTCACAAAGTACGACAATGTCCCACTGTCTTTTTTGTCACTTTCTCACCGCATCGCATTGTTCACCATCAGTGCCTCAGACTGTTATATAGTTTCTCAACTGAACTTAAAAAAAAGTTACTGTCATAGAAAAGTTGAGTCTTGTCCTGCTCCATGTGTGGGTGTGTGTGTGTATCCGTGATTCAAAGATGATAATGTCAAAAGCTGTCAGTTTTAGTATTTTCTGCTTTGACTTCTGTGATGTCCTCCTTTTGCATGCCTCTTACCAGTTTGCTGATGAATAAATAAGCTCATCAAAGGAATTTCCCCGCTGGACTCAGGCTCCTTAGAATTGTCCGTGATTTTGAGGGTACATTTAGCTGATTACTCGTTTGGATTAACTGGATCTGGCTCCAGACCACATCTCATATCTAACCTCTTTTATCTTGTTGCGATGGTCCTCACAGAGGATCACCTTCGCCTCTCAGTTCTTCAGCTAAAGACCAAATGTGGTTAAACTTATACTGTGTACCCATACAGTTTGGGTAGTTTATTGTGTTGCTGAGGTAAGTAAGAAGATTTTTACCAGTCTCATGTCTTTACGTTCAATATGGAGTGAGTGCAGTAACAGTAACAGTCATTATTCCTATCTTTGCATAGTGACAACACACTCATAGAAATGTCTAACCTGCATCTGTCCATCATTCATCTATGTATGTATCCAATCTGTAGTCAGTCTTTAAGGTTTTAAAATTGGAAGCATTCTGATTTCCATTTGTTGAACTCTTGGAGTCCAAACAATACAACCAGTCATGTTTTTTTCAAGCTCTGGTTAAAGGTTTAGCTTACCTTTATTTGTACCTAGAAGCAGATTTTATTTACAGCATTTCCATTTTACACACCACGAATGTAGGTAAATTTTCCTTGTGAAGGGCAAATCATGGGAAACACATCAACACAACCTCCCTGTGACAACTAAACTCCAAAGAGTCACTATGAGGAGCCAAGGAATAGTCTTACAATTTATCCCTGTACATCCATACATTTGCATTTTTACACTTTGTGTTATATATACACAAACAATAAGGTGGGCTTTGAGTAAAGTCACTGATAATGAAACTTCCTTGTTCATGTCTGGCTAGAAACCTTTGTTACATATCATTCCTTCTCTCTTTCTCTTTTGACTTCCCGTCATGTCGCCACTGTTTCTATCTAAAATATGCATGAAAATACCCTCCAGCTCCACCTGCAAAAAAAAAAAAAAAACATGATAAAAACATAAGCCAAGAAAGTCTAAAGAGTATTTCCTAAAATGTCATACTATTCCTTTCACTCGCTTTCCCTCCTGGTTTAGTATTCCCTGTTTGTTATCTTGTCTTTTATTAAATTGGCACTGAAAATGATGCTTAATTGTTTAAGTGTTTAAAGCACTTTGCAACAAGGCTACTAATGTTTTTCTTTTTTTTTTTTCACAAGCTGCTATTAGCATGTCACTTTTTGTGTGTGTGTCTCCTTATGTGATTATGGCAGTGTGTGTTTGTCCACTCAGACAGCGATCCAGACCATTCAGGCGCGTGCCTGTGTGTTTACTCTGCCACAATTGACTGGGATAATTAAATCCTTTTTTTCTTTTTTTTTTTCTCTGCTTTTCTGCCTGTTCCTTGCAGGGCTCCTCCTCCGCTCCTGTCTGTTCTTATTATGCACATTTCTTCTCACCCTGGTATTTTCTCGCGGTTGACTCCCTCCCTATTCCTCTGCTGTTCATGTGTCACATGCAGCAGAGTTGAGTCTGCATTGTAGTCATCATTAATTCAAAGCGAACTTGGGCTTTTATTTTCCTCTCTGATGCATGATGCATCCATTATTCACATGTCCTCACAAAGATATTTCTAATTGGTGGCATAAACACACATCATCATGGGATAAAAACCTCAGACTTTAGCTGTAATAAGGTGAAACTTTATTTCCTCAACAAAAAAAATGGATACAGCAAAGCAATAAGCTTTGGTTGTCTGGACAGTCTTGGTGCCTCAACTTCTTAGTTTTACGCAAAACAATAAAAATCTATTTTATCTGATGTGTAAAACAAACACACCTTTTTTGTTCCAAGGCGAGCTCTGGAGATTGAATGAGGAGTATTTCAGGGGGAAACTCTTGTCTCCTTTTCCGCTTGGCTCTTCACTCAGAGACTTTATGAAACAGATTGTCACTCTCAAACACATTACCTGCTGCCACTTTGCAGTGGAGCTGAGAGGATACTTCATGTAATCTCTCTCCTTCTCACTCTATTTCCTCCTGCTTCCACCTCCGGCCCTCTCAGCAACAATGGGATCCCTTCGATATGTCGCTTTTTTCCTCCAATCCATCAGCGCACTACATTTGCTCGACCAGTTCATCGACTCCATGTCGTGCATGCTGCCTAATAACAGTTATCTTAATTGAAATCAATGGTGTGATATAGATTTGACGGTGGCCAGGAGGGACTGGATGGTGCAGGCTCATGTGTTTCCGGCTCCTCCACTCCTCTCTTTGTGCCTGTCTGTCTTACAGTGAGTGTTGTGCCTCAAAAATAAAGTCATCTCTGAAAAGGCACCAATAATTGCAATGCTCATATGTACAATGCTGTTTGTGATATAGCTGCAATCTTGCATACGTTTAAGCCTCTTCAAGCTTGTTTTCCTCTGTGTCTCTGCTGTCTTTGGTAGTCGTCAGTGGAGACAGGCAGGAAAGATGGGAGGGAGGCGGGATGACATGTGACAAAGGTTGCATGCCAGATTGGCGGGTACACAGCATGCGCCTGAGTCATCTGAGCTGCCACAACACCATCAAACCCCACGGTTTATAGCACTTGCTCCAGCTCCAAGAGGAATTATTCAGATAATTCTGCTGGAAAGATGCCCTTTCTCTTACTCCAATGAGTGTAACTTTCCCCTTTTTATTTTAGAGAAGGGAATGAGATTAATCGCCCATCTGGCTAACAAATCAAAGCCTGTTTTATAGTATTTTCCAATTTCATAGATGCATGCACTCTGTATGAATGACAGTGCAGTAGACTTGTTTCAAGAGTGTCTCTGTATCATTGTACATTATTGTCTCTTTGAGTCTATCGTTTCTCCTTGACTTTTCTCCCATGAATGGGATATTACAATGTCAGGGTGTGGGAAATTTACCAAAGTAAATACATCTACAAAGAGATCAGATGTAAGCCAGGCCAAACAGATTAAACCTGTTTGTAGAAAGAGGACGTGCACAGGAATGTGTAGGACACTGCAGAGTCATTTAGAGTCTGCTGCGGTACGAGGTGTTAATGACTGTGCAGGGTAGCAGTGCCCTGGCAGCAAGCCGAAGGCAAAGCCAGCACACTGATGATAACAGGAAAGGCTAACTAAGCAAGCACAGAGTAAAACTTTTTTTTCTCTTCTCAGACCTGCTTCAGGGGACCCGGTGCTCTCCTTCACGTTAAAATTGTGTAGTATGTGTGTGTGTAGAGGGCCCCACAGTGGCGCAGTGGTTAGCACTCATGCCTTACAGCAAGAGTGCTTGGTGCCGGGGATTGTGAGTTCAA
>JAOWBC010001052.1:8049310-8069276 GCA_028566105.1 Hypoplectrus providencianus | reverse complement strand
TACCTGGGCCCTGAGGGTATAATCACTGAAAAGCCTCATTGTGTGTCTCAGCACTGTGAGGGTTCGTGTATTTTTTGTGTGTGTCTGTTCGTGTGTGTGTGTGCCTATATGATGGTGAAATCCAGAGGGTAGCACAGTTTTTTTTTTCTTCTCATTCTATCCACGGAGACAGCTATTGCTCAGTCCCCATGGTAACGAAGGGAGCAGGATCCAGGGGGTTTAGTGTGTGTGTGTGAGTGTGTGACGGGATTAAAATGGATGGTGGGGGGGGACGTGTCATGATAACAGGTTGTCAGGTAGAGTATCTTCTCATTGCTTTTGTTGTTGTGTCTCTTTCCCAGTAGTCGGTGATTTTTCATGAGCTCCCATGCTTTCATACATACATTTTATTTTTTATTTTTTTTTTAGAAAGAAATGAAAGTTTAAAAAATGTTTTTTGTGTATTTGGGTTCGTGCCATATCTGTAAGGGCCCTCAGTCTAAACAGCCTATTCAACAATGGGAAGGCCCATTCTTCCCCTTATCAAGCACCAACACCAGCCTCCCTACCTAAATAACCAGGTGAAAACAGGAATAACAAAAATGGCAGTCCACCCTTACTACTCCAAATTAAACTATATCTTAATCTTAACCAAGTCGTACTGTGAAATGCCATCTGCTGCTGATAGCTGCCATCTTGGCTCTATTAATATCAGCTGGTTTCTCGTCTGCAACCACCCCCGGGTCAGGACATAAAACCTTTCCACCAATAATCTCACAGCTATTGAACACACCTGTTTTCATATAGACATGAGAAAATGTCCATATGAAAACAGGGTACACACACAGCAGTCTGCCAAAACCAAAATGGCTGCTGTCATAACATCAGCCAATGTTTCCTCTTCAGAATGACGCAGCTTTTATCAGCATGTGTTACTATTTTAGTACCACTCATATTTGTTGTTTCTTGGTTGCTATTAATTTTTTTTAAATGAACAGCACCGGATGTTCACCTTTAGCAGTTTGCGTGACATCAAATGATGTGACTCAATGAAATAAGCAATAACAACACAAACATGAGCAGCTAACATGCTGTTGAGGTGGACTATTGACCAAGAAGAAAATTGGTTTCACAAACTTACTGATACAAATCCTGGAAGCTAATTGCTAATTAAATGGAATCCAAATACAGACTCACGTCCGGCTAAGTTATTAATTTTCTTGACAAAGCTGCACACACACACACACACACACACACACAGCACAAACATAATTTCCTTCCGCCCCTCAATAGCAATCTTCTGACTCTTTGATCAGTAGAGGAAATTGAATTGGCTCGTAGTAGTTTAGTCCTTGTTCCTCTCGTCCAAACAAAGGTGCTTTAGTTACTGTTTCCAAAGCAACAAAATGATTGACTGGACATTAGAAAGGACCTTTTAAAGTCAAAACAAGGTTTAGATAATTATTATTATTATTATTTCATATATACCAAGTGCACTCAAAGATATTGTATTTGTAAAGGTGTTACCTAAGAAAATACTAATGATGAAAAGTATTTACATTTAATCAAATATAAATGTAATTTGGAGCTCCGCACTACATACACAATGCAAACAATTCATGAAACAGTTAACAATCATTTACTATAATGATATAGTGGAGTAATGGTGTCCAAAGCAGAGACATGATATTTTGCTCCCTCTTTTTTTGTTTTTAATATGAGCGTTTCTTTTCCTTGTTGACCACAAACTCCTGCAAAGAGCTGTGGCAGCAGGTGATACCTCCATCTATGTAAATGCGTGTAAGTGCCTGTGTGTCCCATGTTCTGGCACTGATCATTTCTTCCTCACCGACTGTGTTTTCTCTGAAGCTTAACGGCCACCCACCAGTTCTCCCCCAGGTAAACTGTTATCTCCTCTGCAGTTTTTATGACTGTTTGCAGTGGTGTTAGCGCTGTTAGCTTCTCATTAGCAGCTCAGCTACCATCCTGCTGCAAGCCATGTGCAGTCAATGTAATTGTGTATCCTGCCACTTATTGTCTTGAGGCAAATTTTACAGTTAAAGTTGCTAGTTACTTATCATTAATCCAGAACATGTGATCAGTTTCAAAAATATGGTGCATTGTTATAGTTTAAACTACCAAGCAATATATGAAGCAGTGGAAATTTGCCCATATGCCATGAGCCACTATGTACACATTAACACTGATTATCACAAATAATATAAATATTAAACTTTATAAACACTTAAATGTAAACTTAATTTTTCTATATAACAGCATTAACAAAGACTACAAGTACTCATTCCTCACCTGGCAGACGCTTGGTATGGTGATGCAATTTGATAGTTATTTATTCAGTTTTTAAAGATTAATTTTTGGGCATTTTTTTTACTTTATTGGATAGTGACAGAGAGAGTGGAAGTAGGAGACAGAGGGGAAGACATGTGGCAAAGGGACCCAGAGTCAGAGTTCAAACCTGGGATCGCTGCGGCAATTGAAAATAGAAGTGAATGGACAATAAATTATTAGAATATAATACATTCATTATATGTCACTTTGAGAGCAGTCAAAACAGCTCTTGGGGGCCCCATATAAGCAGCTACACTTTAAAACATTTTGGTATTAAAACATGAAATAGTGATTTGTCCACCACTTGTAAAGACACTTACAACCTAGTCATCATTGGAGTTGTTTCCATATATATATCTGTTGTTTTACTCCCATTCTGTTCCACATGAGTCATGAACAAACATGATCATGTTGCAGAAATCAAAACAATCCTGTATTAGAACATGATGTTCCACTTGACAACATTTTCAAGACCTTGATGAGATTTGTTTTTGGCTTCTTAGTTATTGCTAATGAAATAATAACAGTTAGTTGGGTTTTTTCTGATGAATGAACTTAAAGAATGTAGAGTACTCCTCATTTTGTGAGCACCTCTCGTCCTCCTTTTACCCCCTGGGGGATCCCAGACTCCGCTTTAACAACCACTGGCCTAGAAAAGTCACACCAGGCCCAAAATGAATTATTACACAGCAAGACTTGGCCACCTCACAATCTGGGCTACATGTGTTGTAATCATTGTGTATGTGCATGTGTTTATGCGTTCTCCTACGTTGTGTTTAAGGTTGACCTGTCTGCCAGCACTTTGTGTCAAGTGTGTGTGGCCTAAAAGCCTCCCTGTGGCTGTGGGTCGCTTTGCCTACTGGCAGCTGGTGTACGGCACCAGGGACAGAGCCCTGCCAACACTCGCCATCTGCCAGCGTCTTTGCAGGGCTTCTTGTAAGGAGTCCAGGCGGAGAGTGTTGGGCAAAAAAAAAACAACGGACTCCGCTGGAACAGACACACACAGACGCGCACTGGTTCCCACAAACACTGATTCTCCTCACACCTCTTGCTTATCAACATGCAGCGACTGTTGAGGGTGATGGAACTGGAGGGGACACAGATGATAAATGCCACTGACTCTGAGCAGCCATAATGGGTCTAATGATGGTTAATAATGACAATGACAGTAATTATTTGAGGTCACTGAAGAGGGTCGTGGTCATGAGGGTGATGCCAGCCACAGCTGCAATTAGATTAGCCTTTCTTTGCTGTTGCTTGCTTTGCCACAGTTAAGAGGTTTTAAATCAGACACCTTTTTTTATGAAGTTCAAACTTGTGACACCATGTAGCCACATCATCACAGCAGACAATCTCTAATCAGCATCTTAGAAGCTCGCAATAATCAGTGTGAGGCGCAGCTGACAAATTTAACACTGCGACTGATGTAATAGGAATCAAAGAATTCCTCTCATCTGCTATAAATAGCTGAATAAAATGTTTGTGGCTTTGTAGTTCTTCCGGTAAATCATCCTGACTTGTAGAGAAAGCAATCGACTTTCTGCCACCAGGGAGACAAAAAGAGATGAGCTTTTAATTACGGACTTGTTTACTGTTGTCATTTTTATCACCTAAATACATCCCAGAGGGCTGATGGGCCTCTCTCTGTGTCTCTTTGTCTGACTCAGTCTGCCATCCTAAACCACTCAACCAGGCCGCATGCTGCATATGGGGCGGCAGCAGACAGTGGTGTCTCCACTTGCCTGTGCTTGTGTTTTTCAGTCGAGGTTGATGCAGAAATCATCCTGCTTAAAAAAAGGTGACAATTCTGTAACATGATCTTGTAAGCAGTTAGATGGCAGACCGATAGACAACCTGTCCCTTATGCTGCACTGCCAGCGTGGAACATTAAAAGAACACGGTTCTGTCATGTCTGATTTCCACATGGACTAAGAAGCATGCCAGCCACCTGCAGGAGCAGTGATTCATGTGATGTATTCTTGATATGGCAGTCGTGTCATGAAATTGGCAGGATATTCTTCTAAATGTATCCTTGCAACCTAGAAATTCTTGTGCAGACTTATACATTGAATGATAATCCCAATATTTCAGGCTCTTGTGTTTGCTAACGCCACATTTTGGGTGGTTGTGGTTGCATTGAAATTTTGGCCACTTTTCTTTTACCAAACCCTGGTTAGATATCTTTCAGCCAGCTGAAATCTTAGGCTCTAAAATACCATTTGCTTTTCTCTTATCGTTGTAATAACCTCAACATTATTATCCGTAAACCTGCCCATAAAACAAGACCTTGGCGTAAATGTCACCCATTCCTCACAGCAGATAATATAAGAAATTCTCTAGTAACTTTAAGTAGACATACTGGAATCTCAGTCAGCACCTGGATAGAAAATGAATATGATGTATACATTACTTTTACTGTATTCCTTTCAAAATAAATATATGGAAAAAAAAAAAAAAACAGACTAACACTTCCACCTGTGACCCGATTGTGGTGTCTGGGTCGTAGACAGACCATTATTTAGGAATCCCATTAGTTCCAAAAACGTTCCAGTTGGACTAAAAGTCAACACGTTTTTGTAAAAAAACAACAACAAAAAAACAAAAAACAAAGACCTCTACTCCAAAAATATACACTAGAGTTGTTGGAGACCAGTGACTGTAAGCCTCATTACTTTCCAGAGTTTGTTAATATATTGCTCAATATAAAAAATATGGGATCCTCGTTAAAGGTTTTCTTGTTGGGTTTTTTCCTTATCTGCTGTGAGGGTCAAAGGACAGAGGTCACATACAGTCTCTAAAGCCCTTTGGTTTGTGATTCTAGGCTCTATAAATACAATGGATTTGAATTGAATGATACTCCTGATTGATTTGTAATGTATGACTTTGAATGACTCCGAAACAAATACTTTGTTTTCTAACAAAGACTTACTCCATGTGTCACCCAACAACCGACCTTCCTGATATCATGGCTGCTATTACATTGCTGCTGTTAAATCCAGTGGAGTGCTGGTGGACCTTTCCATTTTGGCCTTGTGAGAGCCTGCTTTTTAGGCAACCCTAACCCTAACCCTCACAGAAAATAAAATACATTTTCAACCTGCCGTTCTCATCTCTTTTACTCGCTGACAGTGTGGACACAGGTGACAGTGAATGGAAACCTCAGTATATTCCTCTTTTATACCAATCCACTTTTTCCACTCCCTCCAAATTTATTTAAGACACTGGAAGCAATTTAAAAACCCAACAAGAGTTTTAAAGATGTGAACGATGTTGTAGAGTGGCTGAACATGTTTTTTTTTTCCCCCTGCTGATCTGCAATTAAAGCACTCATGCAATTTCCTTTTCTGGTTGTGCCTCGCCCCTGTGCTTAAGTGGAACAAAGCAAGCGGGAAGAAGGCTTGATTTGTAATGTTTAGGCATAGTTGGTAGGTACTGTCACTGGAGCAATGTGGGATTTAATGAGGAGTGTTGATTGTCTTACACGCTGCAAGTCCCTTGGCAGGAGTTTGGCTGTTTGGGTCGTTAATCTAGCACTACTTTATCTCTGTGGCTCATTAAAGCTCAGAGGCAGCAAAGAAAGGAGCACTTGCGCAGTCACTGCCGTTTAAATTGCTTTTGTGTGTGATGGAGGCTGCTGTATCATGGCATGAAACTGGTCTGGGAATTACACTGTGTTTGTACCCCTCTGCACTATGGATTTTAAGAGACAGCAAGTGCATAAATTCAACCTTGTTATGCAGCTGTGCCACACTCAGTGTTGTAGGTATTGTACAGTCACTGTGGATGTGTAGTTAATTAGTTTATTAAAGCCCATGGTATCTTCAAATGAAAGAGAAAGTCACAAGTAATTGTGTCCATACTGCCTCATAGCTTTGTATCTAAAATTGTGTGGACATTGTTTGTGATAAGTAGATTAGGAGTGATATGAATCTTTTAATCCTCGACTTCAGCCCATGTGCTTTGAAATAGAATCGTCATCACACCCACTGAGTCTGCCTTTGGAAAACTATTTGAATATAAATGACAAATATGCACCACTAGGAATATGTGTTTTGAAAGCGGATTCCCACTGGAGATGGTCACGTTTGCTATTACTGTTTTATTATTGACAACTGACGCCCTTTAAAAGGTCTACCAAAATCAAACCCTTCAAAGTTTTTGTGTACAAGCCCGAAAATGTGCCCTAGTCAGCAGTGCGACGTGCTGATGCGGTGTGTCGCATTAGCATGTGCCTGCTGCTGTATCAGTTTTGGCTTGTTAGGCGCCGGTGTCAGTGCCAGCCTGGAAGCTGCTGTGGTGACTGTGACTGTGCTTTGATCATTTATCAGAGCCTGCACTGTGAAATGAACGCAGGGCAGTCCAGAGGTGGCTCAGCTGTGTGGTGACTCAGCTGGACCAGCTTTAAGGAAGATGGTGTAAAGTCTTTTTTTTTCTACCTCTCTTTGATTTGCATCTCTTTACTCTCTGTGCTGGTGATTGCTTGTGTTTTTTTTTTTGTTTTTTTTTTATCTCCTTACTATCACATTTTACCATCCCACATTTTCTCACCTTTTTCAGTTTCTCATTGCATCCCCTTCCTTTTGCCTGATCCTTTCAGACCACTGAATCCTTGCCATGTACGGCTTTGAAAGACCTTGTTGCTGTGTTGTGTCAGAAGGCTGTAGGGATGCCGTTGCAAAGAATACAGACGGCCACAAAGGATTGAAACAATCCTCTAACGCCTACGTAACGCTGCTCAACCAAAGGGTTTGCGTCTCTCCTCGCCTCCCCTCTTCAGGAAGACTAGGTGTGAATGTCAACTTGCCATATGGTTGGGACACCTGCGACGTGCCGCTCTACGAACAAACTATGATTAGAAGCAATGTGATTCAAGTGACTTTTTACAAGACAGGACAGCATGCTGAAATGCCTGCCTCGATCACACATCAAGGGTTTCTGCAGCAGGAATGGCTAGACGTCACTGCTGCTGCATCTACTGAGCTTACATTTTAGAAGAAAGGTCAAGCTGCAAAGCTCTGGGCTTGGCGTCTTTTCCCAGCCCCTTCCTGCTCCAGAGCTCAGAGAGGGATGTCACATCTGGAGTTGTGTATGGCAGAGATGACTGTCAGGATATAAAAGCATGCATTTATTAGTTTTGAAAAGGCCAAATCACCTTTACCAATAACAACAAGAGAAGCAATACAGCCAAGATTTTTACAGTATTATTTCAATGTCACCAACATTATTGTATGTAATGTTAATCAATAAATTACGTGTACCAACCTAAAGTTTGATCATAGCTAGCGTTAGCTGGCTATGCTATCGTAATCAGCAATTTATGCTATCATAATCAGCAATTATGTAGTTATGTTATTGTATGTGTTTGTATTGTTTGCCCCATTTCTTGAAGGATTGTGTTGTGTTGCTAATGTTTGCTAGCGAACAGCCCAACACTTAATGTAATCATTTCAGCTAAGGTTAATGTTACTTTGCTGGTGACATTAGCATAGCTAACTAAAATTAGAAAATTCATGAAAAGTTAGCACAAATTACTTGCAGCATAATTTAATGTCACCTAACTTTATAAATTGAAATTAAATTAACAGTGGGAGATATAATCAATCCTTTTAAAAGTCTGGCTAAAACCAAATGCTATCCATTCAACTCTAAAATAAGGACTTCTAATACAGTGGCATCGGCTTCATACAATTTAATTCAAATGGTAAGATATGCATGGTAAAACACTACACTAAAATCCATTGCTTCGTGAAATAGCATCATAATTAACTCTATTAATCAGGAACCATGATACACATGATTTTCCACCCAAATACATGGTTTTGATGGGGTATCAGCAGGTTAGGCCTCTATTGGCATGGTGGCTCCTTTTTTCTGTAGTGTACAATTACTGAAAAGCTACACAAACAAGAAGCAGTCTTCCCTATTAAATAATACAGCAGGAGAAATCCTGGAGGGTAAGGTGAGAGGACAGGGTAGATGATGGAGTGACAGACAGGAGCCCTGAGAAGAGTGGATGAGAGTGCAGCAAGAGTTTTAGAGTTGAAGAGGATGGGGTGAGAGAAGACAGAGAGGTCTGTTCTCCTGTGTGCTGATGCTGCTAAAAGACTGGGCCTGTCTTTGTCATTTGTGAACCAGTATGACGTAGGTTTCCTTCTAGACCACTCCCATGCGGTGCTGGTGTCATATGAATTATATGGCTCTCTGTCAATGCTTCTCTGGCCTATTGTGTGTATCTGTGTATGACAGAGAGACTAGGTATGTGAGTCCTTGTGTGTGAGCAGATGAGAGGCTGGAATCTGATTCCAAGACTCGGGTTTCAGACGGCTTGTGAGTGTGTGTGTGTGTGTGTGTGTGTGTGTGTGTGTGTGTGTGTGTGTGTGTGTGTGTGTGTGCACCTGCAGGGGGTGAGAATGTGAGTCTACCTTCATATCCTGGAGGCTCTGTGAGACAGAGGTGCACAATGGTTGCATAGAAAGAGGAGCCCCCCGCACACAGGAAGTACACACAAACACACATAGGTCCCTTTACAACGGTGCAACGAGTGATGTCACTGGTCCGTGACACAGGATAACCTGGCACCCGAAGGGGAGCTCGGCCTGGAGCTGAGCCATAGCCACAGCTTCGAACTGGATCCTCTGGCTGAGAATCGTGTAGGTTAATGTCTTGTTTTCGTTTTACCTCTTGTAAAACATGACGTGTACAAACACTTCATCTGCACTGTAAAGCATCCTTTTTGGGTCTACAGCCATCAGTTATTTTAGTAATCAAGTATTCCACTGATTATTCCATCAGCCCCACCCCTTGCCTAGATAGGATAAGCGGTTGCAGATAATGAATTTATGAAATTAAGTAGTGAGTGCAAACATTTAACTCTCCTTTTGTGATAACATGGATTGGTTAGATTTGCCAGACTAAATAAAGCTGAGGAGGTGATAGAGTGCAGAGCAGCTCCAACTATCCCAGTGCTTCCCTGTTTTTCAAACAGGTCTGGAGCTCCAATTATCTGAGTACACACTGCTCAGTCTCCCTGGGAGTGCCGATATGAACCATGATGCTGGAGAGGAGGCTCCAGCTGATTGTCAAACCTCTAAATTGCCCTCAGGTGTGACCGTGAGTGTGTTGTTTGTGTGTGAGCCCTTTAAAAGACACTGACCTTTCTCTTACCCATTGTATGCTGACTGCAACCTTACACAGTTTAAGATGATGTGTGAAATTGATGGATTCATGTGTAAGGATAGAGATGCATGAAAGAGGGCCATTAAATACAGACTGCCGAATTCAATATGATGTGAGAAGTAAACATGCCTTGTAGTTTCAAATCATTGTAGCACTCAGTGCCTTTTCTCCACTCAGTTCAGACAGAATAAAAACACCTCAAAGAAAGAACTTAGATCTCAAGTGGCCCATTTAGTTGTTTTTATTTGTGGGAGTCAAACTTAGACAAGACAAAAATAGGCTAAAAGCCTTGGTTGGGAGCCATCACATGACTCACTGCTCATCTCTGAGACACGAAAATAGACACAGGTAAGGAGCGGCACACAAAAATACATGCATAATTTTAAAAACTAGAGCTGTAATGACATAAAACAAGATAAAAGCTTGAAATAACTCAAGGATATAAATCAGCAGTTTAGAAATTGGGATAAACAACATTGATCTGAAGGCTGACAAAAGAAAAAACACTTGGAAAATAGAACAGAGGAAGGGGAGAAATCAGCTCAATCAAAAAATATCTTAAACACAAAGCAGAAAAGGAGAGGTGGCAACAGAAGTGGGAGAAAATAAACAAATACTTGAAGAGAAAAAAGGGAGGCAGCAATTGAAAGGAGATACAGGAAGCTATTCAGAGCCCTGCTTTGTTAAAACGGCTGGCCATGGCAACCAGGGAGCGATGTTTGCTTGTAACTCTGTGTCACGCTGTCACACACTGACATATATGCACACATCTTGGGAGAACAGCACACACTCACACACACTTTGTCTCCTATGTGTAAAGACAAGTGCACACACACACATGCAGAGATGGCATGTGAGGTGAGGCAGAGTGTTAATTACATTGTTGTTGTTGTTGTACACAAGTTGCGGTAATGTCATTGGTGGCCTTTGTGTTAAACAGAGTGTGCTCTCTGTCTGGGTTGTGTGTAAAGGACGTTATGCATAAGGTTTTGTTTTGTTGTTGTTGTTGTTGTTTTTGCATTAGATTTTTAACATATTCCTGATTTTGAATTGTAGTCAAAACTAAATCTTTTTAGATTCTGCTACTATAAGCGCAAAAAAGAAAGTCAACGACATCATCTGTTTTTTACATTCAGGTCATGGTATTCAAACCCTACACATATTAGCACAGAGCATTTTAATTGGGGAGGAATTTATAGTATATTCTGTTTTGGTGTTAGGCTAAAGGTTTCGTGTCACTCCCCTGTGAAGCATAAATTAAATCCAATGAATGTGAGAGCAGAGTTAGATCAATGTGGCCCCCTGTGGAAAAAAAAAATGAAGAAAAGGAGCCCGCAGGTCGATGCCGGGGCGGTGGTGGGCTGTGACATGCAGTGACAGCCGCAGCGGCTGTTGTGGCAACACGCTGAGCAGCATCTTTTTTCTTTTTCTTTTTTTTAAATTTCTGTTTAGACCTTAAAGCAGCCATACAAACAGATTATTATATCATAAAACTATCTTAACTAATTTATAACTAGCTTATTTACTCAGTACTCGTTGCTGGGCTTAAAAAGCACTAAATTTATTCACTCTCCATTTGCATTTGCTCAGATACAAAAATAAAATAACATTTTTTGTAACCTTTAAAAGCCTAATGCACTTTTTACAGGGATAGAAATGAAAATGTGAATCATTTACTGGCTTAAATTGTGCACTTATCAACATCAAGTTAAAGCAAATATGTTCATTCATGAAATACTGACACCTAATTGTGGCCCAAAGTTACATTAGGTGCTGTGAATAGATCATTTCTGTATCCTCACTTAAAGCATCTATTGCATCAGCCTTATTTAATCCAGAATAAATCAAAAGGAGATTTAAACTCTTCTCTTCACCTGTTTTCATCTTTCGCTTGCATTGCCTGCCATCCAGCTAATTAGTGATTCATGCCAATGATGGTTTCCAAAGCTCCGCACCATCTAATCCCCTTCCATAACAGTCTGCCTGGTTTGTCTTCTACATGACTAAATCCTCTTCACTCTCACTTTCTCATGGCTAACAAGGCTGGACTCCTGAAACATGGCTTAATCTAAATTGATAAGTAATGTAGCTGTTTTGGGTGCTTTTTAAACCAACTTTTCCAGCCTAAGAACCATAACTCTTTCATTATTTTTGCATGCTATAATTTGGAACTATTGTATATATGCTGTGCTGAGTGTCATTCAACTGTTATAATTTCTTATGCATGTTGCATGCCAGATTAAAACTCCAGGGGGGTCCAAGTGTATGAGGTTTGTGAGAAGGAAACTGAATTAGAGGATATAGGAGACACTCCATACACCTCGGTAATGAAGTAATCATGTGTGGTTTTATAAAAGGTTAAGAGGTCCACACTGATCATGAATAATTTGTGAGAACATGCTAATATATGCACAGTATATTGCAATCAGAACTATACATGCATATATACTTCATGAAATTCCAATTAAGTCAAATAATTATTCTTTTATCTTTATCAGCTGCTGCAATAGAAAACTATTACTATAACACTGTCATGGCCTCAGGTGAATTGTGAATCCCTGGGCTTACTTTAAGGTCACAGCTCATTGGTGGAGTCAGGCCTACGAATGTGGTTGCCATGGAAATGTCTCTCACCTCAGTGCTTTTGTCTCTGTTTTTTTTCTCTCTCTCATGTTCGTGTGTTTGAAGAATTTCCCAGCTGAGGGATATTTTAAGTCATTGTGCGTTTTTGCCTGTATACAGTCTTGTCGTAGCGTATTCAGGCTGAGTAATATTTTCTGTCATTGCGTGTCTTTGAATCAGGAAGAGATATTCCCTGGCTTTCCTAGTAGCATGTATTAGCACATTAATGCACGGTACTGCTGTGTAGGTCAGCAAGTTTTTAAGCTGCTACATGCTTGATTTTGTTGACTTTTGTTGATTCCCAGTTTGTTTGGCACTGCAAGCCATTTAATTTTTATGTTCATATGAAACATGTTGATATTTGCTGCTTTCAGGGTTAGGGTGGAACATCCTGTAGATTTTAATATTCCACAAATGTTTAGCTTCCTAGTTCTGCAACATCTTTACAAAATAATCCACTAAGCAATGAGGTACAGAATCAGAGTACAGAATCGTCTATCCACTTTCTGAGTTTCCCCCAGAACTAAGTGTTAAGTTTAATGTACATATGTGATTAAATTCAAATAATGGACTTTGAGAATTAAAAAAATATATATAGTAAAGGGTTCATTTCTGACCCTCAGATAAAAGCTCCTGACTGACAGCTGTGCATTAAAAGAATAATGATATGAGGAGTAGGAAGATGTGTGAGAAAATACACTGTGCTAACAGGCTGTACCTAATAAATTGGCGGTGTGGTCTTCTGCTGTTGTAGCCTCTCTGCTTCAAGGTTGGACGTGTTGTGCGTTCAGAGATGGTCTTTCTTACACCTTGGTTTTAACAAGTGGGTTTTTACTCACTGTTGCCTTTCTATCTCCTTAAGCTAGTCTGGCCGTTCCCCTCTGACCTCTGGCATCAACAAGACATTCTGGCCCTGAGAAGTGCTGCTCACTGGATATTTTCTCTTTTTCTAACCATTCTCTGTAAACCCTAGGGATGTTTTCATGTAAGAATCCCAGTTGATTAGCAGTTTCTGAAACAGTAAGCTGCAATGTGAATGTACATCTCTGTGTTACTGAGTTTTACTCAAGTTTATCACTTAGTCCAGTCCTTTCATCTAACAAAAAGCATTTCCTGTTCTGTCTACAGAAATAATTAAAGTAAAAATTAATTTCTGGAGTCCACCCTACATGCAGAGAAAAAGTACCAGCTTTCAAAGCAAACAATGCCTGACCACATTAAGACATGAGTGAAGTGCTGTGGAGCCCACTTGTTGCCAGGCAGTTCCATGCTGTTTTGCAGAGGCACTTTGAATGGGCCAGTAAAGTGGGCTCCAGTGTAAAGCTGATCTTGTATTCAGCTGCAGTTGTTTGCTGAATGCTATTTGATCTGCACTGTCTCAAGTGTCAGGCTGCACATCAGCCAGCAGCGTCGGCTTCTTGAAACTGCGAAGCTCTTGATGTTTGCACTGCTTCTTAAAGTGGGGGATTGTGTGTCTCAAAGGAGGGTAGAGTTGATGCTGTAGTCCTTATTGGCTTGTGTCGTGTGTTTGGCTCTGTGTAATCAGACCCCACAGTATGTAGGTACAATCAGCACGTACAGTGAGGCGGACATAGCTGTTGTGACACAGAGAGCGCTACGAAGGAAGTGGTCAGGTAACACGAGGAGGGAAACCAACAAGAATGTGATTCTTTTTGGATGTTGTTGCCAAAGAGGGGGATTAATTTACTACTGGGCTGTTATCTCAATGTAAAGAACACAACTGTTGTTGAATTTAAGTGTAGTGTAGCTGATCAAGGAAGATAAGGTTATGTAGGTGAATGCCTATACAGTTGCAGCCATTAAAAATGGATAGTGCATTGTTGGGTTCACCGAATTAGATTAGAAATGCCATACTGAGGCATGTTACTGTGCTATCAACTCATCTCTGTTGAATTGGAGTTATTGATGATCTTGGCTTGAGTTGTTGTAGAGAGATAAGTACACAAGTATGTACAGAGAGTCTGGTTGATTTCCAAAATAAATTATTTCTTTAGTGAATAAATTCCCAAATGTTCAATTGAAATAACTTGATGGGACAGTGGTTGTTGCCAAGTCAACCGCATTGTTTCGCTGTTGTTGGTTTGGCCCATCCAAATATACAGTATACCTTGGTTACTGTTGTTTGGGGGATCAAAGATCAACCATGAAATGTGAACTGTACGTGGTCCGGCAGCTCTGAAGTGAGACAGAGTAGAAAGAGGACCTGCATCAATTTCAGCAGTAAAGGGACAGACAGAGACGTGAAACATGGCTGTGGATAACTAGCACTGAACAAGAGCGGATGGATGATTATAACTGTTTTCATTTTATTGTTTTCAGTCTTGCTTTTGAAATTCTGCCTTTAAATGTGAGGAGCTTTGTAGGTTTGGTAGAATGTCAAATGTTCTGCTCTTTCCTCAATGACAGAATGAGAATTGCTTTTAAATTGGCTGGAATTCACTTTATTTTCCATCCTGTTTACTGAAAACGGCTGACCTGGGGAACCCGAGAAGGGACTGGAATGGAAATGAGGGGCGATTTTCAGTGGCCAGTCTGAGCCACCACCTGCTGCTTTTTGGGGAACAAGTCCTAAAGTGACTGTTGCTGAGATTATACTGATGAAACTGTCCTCACACCATCAAGGACTTCAGCATCTTCTCAAGAAAATTGATCCAACAATACTGGTTTTAAACTTCACCACCCATGAATGAAATCAAGTAAGTTAATAAGTTGAGACCTACGAAGAAAAACGAACAAACAAGAAACAAATTAGAGTTTTGATCATAACGGGAGCCAAAACAATGACAGCAACGGCCTCTAGCCTGGATTTAACCATCAGCCCTTTCTGCTGCCGCCGTCATTCATGGGTTTGGTATGTAAAAGTGAGGGAAAAGAGGGGACCAAGCTTTGTTGCTGTTACAGCGTGTGTGTGTTTGTGGGTGAATGTGTTAGTTTTATAGTTGTGTGTAGTTTTATCTTAAGGGCAGCTTGAGCCTCAGAAGTATGCATTACATATTGAAAAAATGTTTTGCCAGATACATTCAGTTGACAAACTGAAGTAGCGGTCAGAGTAGGGGTCATACAAAGCAAAGGACTTTGACACCAGAAACCAGGGTTCTGGAGTCAGTTTTGTTGACATTTAACAGAAATCAATGTTCAGTGAATCACAATGTGACTAATTAGGCCTGGAATTATTTTCTAACCTTACCCTTCAGTAAAATGGCAATAAATTCTCTCACCCCTTTTAAAAGAAAAACATGTTTAATTGATTTTAATCAATTAGTTTATTCTTTTTTATTTATATTAAATTAATGGATAAAATGATTTTAGGAGTTGTTCTCCCACAATTTCAAAACTATTTGTCAAGCTGGTAGTACGCAACATGACAAATGTGTCTCCCAAAGTATACTTATCAAATAGTTTATTAATAATAGTCACTGTTATGGAGTGTATATAATTGACAGTGCATATTTTATTACAGCACAAAGAGACAACAATTCAAATGTGATGTACATGGACATTTTACTGATTTACCAAATTATAATTAATATCAACATTTTTTTTTTCATGTTACTTAAAAAACATAACCCTTGCAAGATTACAGTACAGTTAATGCGTAGCCATATATAACTGTAATTAGAAGGACATGGTTTGGCTATTTAGTGTATTCAGCCTGTGTGTGTGTGTGTGTGTGTGTGCCCTTTGCTGTGTGACGACGCAGTATGTCCTTCTCACTAAAATCAGGCTCTTTATAGTGAAAGCTCAGAGGTGTACTTTGTGTAGATCACTGCTGGAAATTGCTGATAACACTTTTAACTGCAAGAAAATCACCCGGGGTGTATTGGAGGAGAGCCGTGGTGTGAAAATTGTCCTGTTTTTATTTTTCTCCCTTTCCTTTCTCTCAGTCTCTCTGTTCAACAGCTACACATACAGTACACTCCCATTGTAACTCCCTTCCACACACACATGCGCTTTAATTTCTGTCTCCATACTTTGGTTTGCAGTTCCAGATGGGCCCAAATAACAAAGACTGCTCTGTATGTCCTGATAAACTGTAAGCTGGCCTAAAGCCTACAGTAAGTGCTTCTCAGGTTGTCACACTGAAATGTGATATTACAAGGTTTCATTGACGAGAAAAACAGTGACTCTCAGGAGATTTCAGCAGCACCCAGTCTGAGTAATCCTGTAGAGGCTCATCCTGCAGAATTAACATGTTTTTGGTAATTAATGTAAACCTAGCCTAAAGCAGGATTAGTAGTATTACAGGTAAAAGTAGCTGGTAGCAGCAGGTAATCACTTCACTGTATGGACTTAGTATGATTTGAACCTGCACTTTTGTTTTGAAAAAATCGAATCTGACTACAACACAAACTTAGTTTATGTGCTGGTGCTTTAAAGCTAAAGTGTGTGCAGAAAGCAGTTCAGTTATTTCATGAACGTTCCCTCTTTCACTCTCCTTGATCCATGAACCTGGAGTGAATCATTGTTTTGAACCACTTTGCGGATTACACTCCTACGGATCCTCTTGCCTGTCAGTTCGAGATGGACCAGATAAAAAGGTGCTATGTTTACAAGTGGGAAGGAAAGAGCCTGTGAGAGAAATCTTGGCACACAGGGGTTGTTAGCTGATTCGCTGTTCTCCTTTTTAGGATCAAGCCCTCTGACCCCCATCACCATGTTCCTAGCCCTGAATATCCTCAACTCACGCTCATCATCAGGGGCTGCTTTGGAGTTTTTACGTTGTTGCTTTAAATGATAAAGTTTGGCCCTGGTGGGAGTGAAACCCACTCCTTTGTGTGAGATGATGTTTTTGTTTTTTTGACAGAGCAGGGACAGATGGCACATGCAGGCAAACAAATGGCAACTGGGGCATTAGATAATCAAATCCAGATATTCAACATGAAATAAAAAATAACCAAAATACGTATCCAAATCCTATCAAAACCAACAGTGATTGAAGTATTATATTTTTATTCAACTTTCTATTTCTACTCCACTTTATATTGGAGGTCAATACTGTACTGTGTTGTGCTGTAAGTGCTATTTGCCTTTTAAATTTCAGTTTTTCATCCCCCTCCTTTTAAGTGAAATCCAGATTTGATTTATTTTCAGGGAAAGTGAGGAATGTAGCAGCAATTCTGGGGTTGATGAAATTCCCATACATGATAATCTAAATGAACTATTCAAAACCATCTTGTATCATTGGTGTAAAAAAAAACACATCTGAAAACAGTAGTGTTTTTCTTTTTTCTTTTTTACTCAGTAGTTTACTTTTTAGAGATACGTGTCTCCCACAGGGCAGCAACACCACTGTACTCATTCAACATTTTGCATTGCTGTAGGTTAAAGTATCAAATAGTGTATAAAGTATTTAAGTTTAGCGCATCCTCAAACATCAATAGCAGTAAAATACAACATACACATTCATACAGCAGTCTAATAACATCATGTACATCATAACACAGGGAAGGCAATAATGGCGAAAAGGGAACAATGAATATTACTTTTCAAAATTAGGGCACTTTGTGCTGACATCACTAAAATAGTCGATTTATATAGAAAATGTTCACAGTGATGGAAGAAATATTCAAATCCTTTACATCAGTAAAAGCACTAATACCACACTGTGACATTACGCCAATACAAGTAAAGGTAGTAAACGTGTCAAAAGTAAAAGTATTTTAAGACACAGTGACCCCACTCAGATAGTTATATTTATTCCAAGTATATTATAAATAGTTATATTAATGAAAAGTATGTTAAAAATAGCTAAATGAAGTGGAGGTTAAAGTACAATCTTTGCATTTAAAATGTAGTATACAGTTACACAGCCATCTATGTAACTTTGTACAACATTTTAAAAGCAAAGATTGTTTTGAAGTACCCATCTAAGTACAAAACCCTCTAAATTGTACATAAGAACAGTACTTTGCCAAATATAACCCTGTAAATTTGCTGCTTTTAGTGCAGGACCTGTATGCTTCTTCCAACCCTTATTATAACTCTTCTTTAGACATGTCCAATTCAGTCAAAAGTCCCATTTAAACAACTCCAGAGCCTCTGCACCCACACGCCACACATCGAGCACCTGTAGGAACAGCCTGCGTGTTAAACTGCCATCAACAGATAGTTTAACTTGCTCCAGCACTCCAGAAGTCCCGACCTCACAGTGAAGTATCACAGGCCTCTGTGCTCCTACATGGAGCTGTGATGTACCGTAGGCTTCTCTTGCTTTTATGGCTTCCACTGGCACTACTTATTTAGTTGCGCTGTTACTTCTGCGCTGCTTAAAATTCACACATTTTTCAGAGTGTACCCCCTGGTTATCACAGCGTGAGTGCTGCTGATGCCAAATATGGTTTGGTGTTAGCACTGAGAGCAGCGCTGCTCTGAGATCAGGGGATTAGGTTAATCACAGGGGGACTGACTGCAGTGCCCTCTTTTTCAGAGAGGGGAATTAGATTTATACAGAGAGAGTGGGGGTGGGGGAGGTCGCGAAAGCTGTGTTGTGGTTAGACTGGCAGGACAGTCATCCGTAGATTTCCAATTCTCCATCTAAAAATCTGAAAATCGAATGTAGCAGCTGGGTGTTTTCTCTTTATTTTCACCTCATCTCTTCCTTTTCTCAGGTTGAATGGAGGCCACTGGAAGAGCTGAGTGATATGTCAAGCGCATAGTGGATGAGTGATGCTGAAGTCAGACCTCAGAGACCCATGTGTCTTTGTGACGCTCGCTGTTTCTGGGGGAACTCAATAATGGTCTCACCTGTGATGTTGAAATGAACATCAGAGGACAAATTTAGACTGCAGTGTAATCTAAGGAGCAGTTAAATGGTTAACCTCGGCGATAACAGAAATGCACCTGCACCAACAAATATCAGGGTCATTTTATCACTCGGCTGAGTCATCGCTGTCACCGACACTATGTTTAGAGAAACTCTCCAGTTTTCAATATCAGAGTCCTCTGCTGCCCCACTAGACAACCAAGTGTCTCTTCACATGAAGTCACACTCACATCAGTGAGGACGCTCAATATCAGGTGGAAGGTTTTATGAATATTTGTTTAAACTGAGGGATGCCCTCTCCAGAAGCAGGAAGGAAGCAGTGCCAGCCTGCTAATGTGTTGTGTCCAATGCTATTTCAGTGTAAAATGGAAAAGATCCCCAAGCCAGTGTGTGTGTAAACAGTAAACACGCCTGTGTGTGTGTGTTACTATAGCAAACAGAAAGCTATGGGGTGTATAGGGCTGGGCAATGAGTCCAAGCCAACATTTAAAGCCTCTAACCACAGTATCGTGCCAGTGGCGATTATCTAGATTATTTGTCTGTCGGTCTGTCATTTGGACACATTTTTCAACTTTAAAACTGAAATGTTATGTTTTCCTTTCAAACAATGCTGTGATTTCAGTTAAAATTACCACAAAAATATTTCATTAAACATACTATTTCAATAGAAACGCATTTTTATGAGTTGAGCATATTTATAGAAAAGACCAAAACAAAAAACAAATAATTAATGATTAATCGTCATCAAAGTATTCTGTTAATGAATTATTAATCATAATAATGAAATAAGGTCACCCAGCCCTAATGTTTTATATTTGTTTCCTCCATTGTCACTCAAGTGCATCTATTTAAAAATAGTACCAACTTTTGTTACTCACAAATTAAGTAAGGGGCTAACTCACATGTGCTGCATTCCAGAGACAGAGAATAAGACAAGGATGTAGTGCTGGACTGAAATACGGGCCAAAGTTGCAGCATCTTGATAGACAATAAAGCTAAAATGGTTTAATCTAGGGGTGTCAGTAAATGGTTTAATCCAGGGGTGTCAGTAAATGG
>JAOWBC010001052.1:7943157-7982917 GCA_028566105.1 Hypoplectrus providencianus | reverse complement strand
TGTTTTTTGAATATTTGATTCTGGCACTGCCCATTTTTGCAGAATGACTTTTGTCTGTCAGCTGTGCCTCTTTAATGTGGAAGCCAAAATGAGCCCACATTCAAATCCATACATGAGAGCCGGTCAAATTCTTTCCTACGCAGCCTTGGGTGAAAATGTTAATGGTCAACTGGGTTTGCTAATGCTAAAGTTAGCAATGCATCCTTAAGCTACTTGTCAGTTACCTGTCAGTGTCTACATTGTTACGTTGGAGGGTATGTTTACATGGCTGAAGTTGATAACAACACTCCTCTCTATCCACTGGGGGCTTAAGCACAGATCAAACTAACTACTTTTTTTTCCATATGTGAACTATTAAGTTAAAATGTGTTTGTTTTTGACATTGACAATAATTAATGACCAGATTTATTACTTTGCTATACAGTAAAATAAGTTATTTAAACATGTGACCAGATGCTTTGCCATCTTCAACCTATTGGAATACACCAGGCTGCTGTGGAGGGTGACAGCTTTAAGGAAGTTACAGACTTCACCTTTTTTGGTGACTCACAACGCTCAACACCAAACACTTTGTATGATTTGCCAGGCAGCTGTGTGTAATAGAGCTTGAAAACAGTTAGTCAAGTGAGTCAAGAGGATAAGTTTGTTATTTCTCATAAAAGTGGACAACAGGATGTGAGGGATCCCGCAGTGGGTCAAACACAATAAACGAGAGAGGAAGAGAGAGAACATTTGTGTGTGTGTCAGTGTGTGTGTTTGTGTATATGTGTGTGAGGGATCCATGCAGACCCCCGGGCAGAGTGACTCTCTCTTCCTGTCTCCTTCCTGATGCCCCGCTCTCTCTCCAGACGACAATAGACATCCCATCATGCCATTTGGATGGTTAATGGTCATGTTTATTTATCCCATTGCTGTCGTCATCTCGACACACATGGAGCACTGACAGTCAGCTGGATCGCTTTCAGTTAAGACACGAGGACAACTGAATAAATAGTATTAATCACTTAAACAAACTGACACTCTGACACGGATACATGGACTCCTGAATCACACAGGAAAGACTCAGTATGTCAGCAAATCCATTACAGCAGATTTAAACTACTTTCACACTCTAAATCCATACCTGAGGTAAAGCTAAGTTAATATTAACCCTCATTTGTGGACTTGAAGATATATAAACTCACTCTAAACTGTGATTTTAGCACTTTTGTATTTAGAGAAAATTTTGGCAGGATTGGGCTAAACGTTATCTGCAGGTGATGATTGATTTTAGGAGCCTCCCCATGCTAAGAAATTCCAAAATAACTCAACTGTTGAATAATGAAGGCACAGGATGATATAATATCATACATCCCCTATCAGCTGCCAAGATAATCAGTAACATAATCAATGTTAAATATAACACAATGTGTGTGTGACCAGTAATGGAATGTCCATTCCCAGTTTAGCGCTTTTAGCCACTTTCTTATTCTCATTCTTATTTCTTAGCAAGCTCTACATAATAAAGCGGTTGTGTGGCCTTCAGCTGCTGTGTTATTTTAATATTTAATGTCATATTTATTTTTCAATGATAGGAACGCTGGTGATTCATCATTAGACTAGAGTTGGTAACTGGCTGTGTGATTACAGGATCTCTGAGCATTGTAGGCCTAAGCGTGCACAGTGTCTGTATCCTTCTGTTGCTGCTGTTTGCTGCTCCGTTGTATTCAGGGATTGATTGTGACAGATTTGTGTAGAATATTATTTTCAGTAGTTAATGTGGGCGTGTACATGTGTGTTTATACATATCAAGGGGGTTCCGATGTAATAATGAAACGCCCCATAATTCTAAGCACAATTTCTTAAGTGTTGAGCACCCCAATAGTACCTGCAACAGAAAATCTCTTGTTTGCCTCTGACCTCTGGAATCCGGCCCGTCCTCTGTTGACCCTGGGCAGTTTCAGCCTGGCATGTACAACCCTGCCACGTTCAAAGTCACTTAAACCACCTTTCCTCACCATTCTAATGCTTTGAACCACAAAGGGCCATTCTGACCATGTCCACATGCCTAAATGCACTGAGTTGCTACAATCTGATTTGCTGATTAACAAGCAGATGCACAGGTCTACCTTACATAGTTGGCGGGGTTAGGGTTAGCTTAGCCGGGTGAGTGTATGCTAAGTTTAGCACTGCAAGTGGAATGGTGGGCAATTCAGTCACATTACAGCAAGCGCAAGTTAGATGCTGGAGCTAAAAGTTCTGCCAGTTAGCTTCAACAGTAACGGACAGAGAGATGTGTGTGTAAAAGTAGGGCGGTGGGTCAGCTTTGCAATTGTAGGGGATTTCTAGGGCAACATCCAGATGTGTTGATCATCATGGTGATTAACATTAGAATATAGGCAAGCAATAGTTTAATTTTGTATCGTTCTTTTCATTTTGGTATGTTCTGTTCTATAACATAAGAGATGCTTCTCAGTTTTACAGCCTGATGTGAGTTGTTACATTTGAGGAAAGTGTTGAAATGTTGCATGTGTTTATAATTAAACATGTTGAACAGCAACAGGATTGTGTCTGTATTTGACACCCGCACTACTGTAAAATAACCCTTTTGGTTTTTCCCTCTGTACTAATTTTTCAGTGAGAAACTGTTTCATTGGTACAACAACATTCAGTCAGTAGTGAGTTTCTGTGCTCGATGTGAGTGATCTCCGTACTGTGAAGCGTATCCGCTATCATAATGTGCTTACTGTGTGTTATGAGCCTCTCTCATTGATGTGACTTTGCCAGGCGGGTGAATGCATCCTGATCTGTAGCCTTCTGAGACGGACTCCTTCATCACACGTCTGTCATGTATGCATGAACTGTGTGTGTCTGGATGTGTATGTGGCTGTCTGCCACATTTACAAAAGATTAATCCCAGAGATAACGCATCTATCTTGCTCCTTGTCCTGTTTTTACAGTAACCTAAAACATTACACAACCCGTGTCACTGTCATGCGAGGCATCACAGTCGACCTGGTTTTAATACCAAGAACATGCCAATCAGCTAATGTGACCCCTCGACTGCCTGTTGTGTTTAGGATGGAAAAAACTGTTATCCAAGCTGTGGCAGAGTATATGAAACATGAGGACGAGGGAGGTGAAACTGGAGAGGCTGCTGTATCTTCAAGGTGAAGTGCAGGCTGTTACAGTACGTGACTGTCCTCTCTGTTATGTATGACTGGCTGACGTAGACGGGTCAAGGCCTGTTGTGAGTTGGAATATTCTTGTGTGTTGGGGCTGTGGAGCCTGTGTTACTTGAAACTGGGGCAGAAATGAGAAGTTAAGTAATCCATTAGTCAATTAGAATAAACACTTGCATGCTGTTTTAAGTGTATAAGTCATTTATAAAGCGAAAATATCTCATTTTATTTCATCATATAATGATTACGTTTGAGTGTATAGGAAATTCTCAGAGGTATTTTCCACTATTTATTAACTATTAACCTAACTAATAATAATTAACAGATAAACAATAGTGGAAATAACTTTTGGGAGAGCTGAAATGATTAGTTGATGAATCATGTATTAACCTTAATGGCACTCTGACCTCCACCAAGGCCACCGGTGCATTCATGTGCTTCTTGGATATTCCTATTTCTCAAGTTTGGAAGTTGTTCTCCCAACTCTGGTGTGTTCATGAGCTGCTGATTTTTTTTCTTGATTAAATTGTTATTGCTCAATAAAATATCAGAAAAATGTCCTTCAGGTCCTTCACAATAACTTAGAGCCCATGATGACGTCTGTACATTTCTTGTTCTTGTGAAACCAACAGTCCAAATGTCCCAAAAATATTTAATAATGTATAAAGCAGGGCCACAAGAAGCACCACAAGACAAAAAGTTACTTTGAAAGCAAAATAGTTGCAGATTATTTACTTAAAGTTGACAAGCGGATTCATTGCTGCAGCTCTAAGCATATTTGAAGACATTTCCGTGGGTTCATTTTCTGGTAAAATTGGAAGTTATTCCCTGAAATAATAACTGATTAATCAAATAATAAGAAGCAGATTAAATCAATGATCAAACTTCTATTTGTAACCTGTTAATTGAGCCAAACATCAGATGGCTTTTTTGATGTGTGAAAAAAACAGAGTTGGCAAATGTTAAGCTCATGGTTAGGTTCTGCTGGTTCATTGGTGTGTTCATGTGCATTGTTTTCAGCAGAGGTTTGGAGGCTTAAGAGCGCTCTTCACATAGGGATATCCGGTAGCACTCCTGCTTTGGGTAGTACTGAAGCATCAAAATAAACTACTGGAACCAGCAGTGCTGAGTATGCTCATTCACAAATATGGGAGTTGGTTTTCTAAGAACACTGTTCTAACAGGGAACTTTGTTGTGAGCTCTTGAAACTTTGGGGGGGAAAAAAAAAACAGTTAAACCTGACAACATTATGAATTCATGGAAATCCACTGTGTTCATCAAAACAGGAAACGTTGCACTCACTGAGAGTGATCAGCGCGATATTGACAGTGTAAACCTCAGAGCCGTGACTGCCGGCTGCAGGAGGACTGATCAACAAGCAAAGAAGTGCAAGAGGCTAGAGGCGGGACTACCCCCATGAGGGAGGGAGTGTGTAAGAGGCAGATGTCTCTCTCTCTCGCGCACACACACTCAGTCATTGCTTCACATGCACAGGCTGTGAGGTAAAGCCCAGTCAGACCTCGAAGCCCAAAGTGAGTCACTTGAGCTGTGGCGTTTCCCGGCGTCAGAGAACCAAGGCTTGGTCCTTTTACTCATGCTGTAGTCAGACTGAGAGACAGTTTTAACGGACGGCAGCCCCGCTCTGCTCTGCACTCTACACACAGCACCATGGGAGCCTGTTGCTTTGACAAGAAAGAGAGGAAGTTAGGGAAGCTGAATGGTTGGAGAAAGGTGAGTTTTTTGATTTTACATTTATTGTAGTCAGAAGTAAAGGCTCTTTTGGTGTCTGAATGGACTGTGTATTCTTTGTCTTGTTTGGACCACCAGAGCTAAACTTTTGTTGCTTGTTGGTGTGAATTTCACATGCTGGGGTTATAGTCTTTCTGAACAAAAGTTAGTGTTTAAAGTGGTCAGTGAGCTTTAAATGCATTTCAGTGCTGCACATGCTGACTGGGTGTCTTAAGATTTCTTTTTGGAAACATGATGTTAAGTTGCTGTACCAACTAAAAAGAGCATGTTTTTTGTGTTTACAGCAATGTCCTTTTTGTGTGATTAATGTATTTGTACTATTTTTCCATCAATACACCCTTCATTCTTGCAAGAAGCAGTGGTGCAAGCACTCTGCGTTTGCGAACCCTCGTGCATCCTTTCATATGATGCTGAATTTAGATGTGAATTACAAATCTGTGGCAGTATTTTAAGTTTGCTATGAGTTTATTTCAATTCTTATTATAGATGCCATGACTTTCTTTTGACTTGGTTGTAATTCACTGTGTGTCGGAAACTTTTCTTCAGGGTGCTGAGATTGAAGAAAGATATAGACATTCTAGAGACTACTGATTACAGATGTGGTTATGTATTCCTTGAAATAATTTAAACTGGTTTCTTGATTTGCTCCTGAAGTGAGTTATAGATGAGAAACATTGGAAATTAGTTGCAGTGTGTAGCAAGAGCTTGAAAACAAACAAGTACAGCGAAACGCATTTATGATAAGTTAGCAGGTGTGTTGTCCATCTAAAGAGGCATTGATTGCCAGTGGATTTGACCCATTCAGGTGATAAATGGTGTTTCACAGCATAAAACTGAAGTCTGAAGTGTATTTTTTGTTTTTCTGATGGCTACATGGATGGAGGCTCAAAACAGGTTATATGGTGCTCAGTGGGATGCAGACAATAAAGCAAATCATTTGAATTGAATCATTTGAGAATACATGCCCTTAACATGCTTTCTATATAATATGAACTTTTAGTTGTGTTGAATCAAGCATTTCTTGCGTCTTTGTATAATACTGCCTCTGTGATTTATATGAACGTCACCAGAGCTCCAGTGAGTGCATTTGTGCAGCCTGTTAGATGTTCTCCTCCAGCCAAAAATGGTGCCGCACACCTCATCTGACTCTTCTGAGGCTTTAACAGCTGGGCCTGATGGAAATGAATCACTCGGCTGAGAAATGGCTTACTTAATAGTATATCTTCTATTTTTTATATTTCCAGTTATTAGGCTGTTCTTTTTTTTTTTTTTTTGATACATCTTACTTCAGTCAGAGACACATGAACACACGCCTTCTCATTCAGACGCACACTGGCATGAGTGAGTGAGTCAGAGGAAGTGAGAGGTTGTCAGGCCGTCTCCCAGAGTCGTCTGTAGCTTTACCCAACATACGCATGCTTTACACGTAGGTAGGTTCCCCGATCTTTACCGAGTTATGTCACGGCGAGTCTCTGCAGTTGTGCAGGTGTTAGCGCCCTGCGTCATGTTTTTTACTAAAGCGAGGAGGAGAAAAACCACAACTACTGTAGGTTTCACTTGAGGAAAGAATGATTGTACAAGTCACGTAAGCAGTGCTGCATCCTGTAAAAATCAGACACATTTGTACAAATAGGAAAATTCGGATGGTGAGGACAAAACATATTTTCATGGTAAATGTGATTTTCTTCTAAATGAAGCGGCTGAGTGATGTTAAAAGTGAAGTTCAGGGGAAAAGGTGTTACCTCAGTGTGTAGCTGCTTTGCTCTTTACACCCTCTCATTGTTGTAAATTCACATTAGTTAAGACCTACTTGCAACATTTGATTTCATGTTTTAATACCTGGCAGAATAATAGCATTTTAACTATTAATCCATAAATCTAGTCCTGTATTTGTATGACTGCAGGGTTAAGAGGTCATTTCTCTGTGAACACTGAGCCGGCCTCTTACAGCACACTGAGCAGAGTGCACCCACTAGTGGCTCCAAGGCACAACTTCAATCTGAACCAGTTCACATGAATGTTATTTAAAACAAACCGCGCAGATGAGAGCGAAGCCAGACCCATGATTCAGGTCTTCGCTCACAATTCTAAGCACTTTCAATTGTGGCAATTTTGTGCCACATTTGTGACACATAGACAAGGAGAACTGGAATGATGCTTGAGGATGTGTAGAAGTGAATGGGTCGAATAATAGATATACAATCTGTGGGCATGTGAGAAATAGATCCCCACAGAGCTCTAAGAGGCTAATCTTCCTCCCGCGTCATGGTGTCAGTAGGAGGTAAAGAGGCTTCCCTTCTGCTCAGGAATGAACAATAAAATCAAACGCACACTGGCAATAACACACTCACACAGACACGAGTGTGTAAATCATGCATGTGACATATCAGAATCAACTGTGTTTAACTGTAGATAATAGCATTTGCAGACTGCCGCTGCTGTGTGTGTGAGCATGTGCGTGTGTGTGCATTAAGGCATTTCTTTCAGCCTCTGGGGAAGCATAGCTCTCCAACACACTGCAGACATCCCCCGCTGTTATTTCTGGTTTCTTTATATATTATGCAGTGAGCTATTATATAAAGAGCTGCCTCCTCTGTTTCTCCTTTTTATTTATTTATTTTTCTCTCTTTTCTTGCGCCCGTCCCACCTCCCTGTTTCTGGTTCTTTCCCTCAGTGGGAGGATAATCCGGGATCCTCTCGGGGAAGCTTTGATCTCCCCCTCATCTTTCCAAACTCGTATCCAGACAAATACATCGGACCTAGAGGTTCTCTGGGAAGTTCTGTTTACAGTTTCCCATGGATTAGCTGTGAAGTGACAGGAGCTGTATGTATTTTCTCATTAGTGAAGCATGGCAGCCATCCTCTAGGGGGGTGGTTCACGCAGCAAAAGTCGTGACAAAATTGACAAAAAGCACCAAACGGTTCCATTGAAACTGGCCGGTGGGACTGATGTAACAGTGTGCTTGAGTCAGGTGGCCCTCGCCTTGTACACTGCGGCAGTATCAACACCTGCTCCAAGGACGGCCCATTGATTCTGCCAGCGAGGCAGACAGACAGGGAGATTGATGACTGTGTTGGCAAGTGGCAGTCGGGAGAGAAATTGACATGTAAGTGGTGGAGAGTGAGGGAGAGACGGGGCGGTGGGGGGGATCGGTGGATGCGAGCAGAGGCGATGTGTGTGGTGTGTCCTCGTGACAGCTCAGCAGCTACACCACATGTCTGCCTGGGAAGGAAGAGGGGAAGCCTCTCCTCTCTTCTCTCCTTTCAAAACAGAGCCCTGCACTGGCCGCTTGATGCTGTTGCCATGGCGTTAGGTGTTCTGGTAATTGGTGCACGCACACGTCCTCACAGGCAGAGAGAGAAAACCTTGGGCTGTTGTCACCTAAATTGGGGAAGGATTGCAATTATCTCCAATCTCTCCGTCTTTCTCTTTTTTCCTCCTTTTCTCTGACCGTCTTTTCCACTCTGGTTGCCTCTCGGTTGATAAAAATAGCTTTCCACAGACACCCTGACAGCATCTAATATTATTATTGGATGCGGATAATGAACAGGCTTATGAGTTCCCCACAATGGCTGCCGTGCTCGGGATGTCAGGAGACAACAGAAGACTCAAAAGATAGAGAGAGAGGGAGCGGATGATAATAGAGATAATAGCGATAAAAATACAGTGCATTCACATAACTCAAAATGAGCCCCGGCCCCTTTCTCAGCCCTCATTGTTTTACTGTAGTGGGAAGGCATAGCTATACAGCTCCATGACATTCCTTCACAATGGCTGACTTCATAAAAAAAAAAAAAAAAAAAAAACGCCTTTAAGGGGGAATTACAGGGGCTGGGAATGGAAGAGGATGAGATTTATAGTTGCACAGCTGGAAAATAAAAGAAGACAGGAAATGTTACATCTGGAATCCAGGTCTGGATATTAAATGTCAGTCGCTCAAACATCCCTTTACTACCTCATGTATACACCAATGCCAAGCCATAATAATTAGGGCTCCCCCTTCTCCCCACTTTCTGTCAAATCATGTGTTCTTAATAGAGCGTGTTGCTGGGGCTGGCAGACTACAGCAGAGAAAAGGGACAGAAGAGGGAGGTAACCAAAAAGAGAGAAAAAGAGAGAGAGAGAGAAAAGCAGGGTAGGAGGGGGAGTGTGCGCTACAGCAGTGAGAGCAGCGAAGCAAGACAAATCCAGTGGAGGAACCCCCCCTCCAGTCAGATGAACATCGCTGCCTCCCCACTCCCTCCTCCTCCTCCTACTCCTTCTCCCGTCTCCATCGTTGGTTTTTTTCCCCTCCTCCCTCCCTCGCTTCTCTATAATTCATCAGTGCGCTGAGAGTCCCCAGCTCACGGCTACAGCTGCTGCTGCTGCTCCAGCCGAACCATCGAGCCTGCTGGATCTCCTCCTCATCTAGCCTGCTTACAGCGCATACTTTTGCCTACATCTATCCATCCACCTATCCTTGCATCCATCCCCAGGCATGGAGACCCAGAGCTGGCCCTTTTCTGCTGCTGAGAGGCAGAGTGAGCCGTTATCGAGCTGCTCTCTTAACTGCTGAGAAGAGAACCACAAGAGGAGAGAAGGAGGGATCTTTTTGTCCTTTTTGGCGTGGAAAGAATCCTGTTCGTCTGCCTCTATTTTTTTTCTATCGGATTACAGTTCTGGCTTTGTGTAGGAACGAGAAAACGGGGTCCAAAATGCCTGAAGCCAATTACCTACTGTCGGTGTCTTGGGGTTACATTAAGGTGTGTGGCGCTTATCTCTATAGCTTGTCGGGACCCTTTTCATTGCACCTCTGTGTCCTGTTGCTGTTGCATTAGGGCCATTTTTGTAGAAACTGAGCATTTTCATGATTTTATGGAGCCTTTCAAACACTGTGCTTGCCTTATTGCACCAAAATATATTTCCACCATGCTGAAGGGGTTCTGACAGAATGGTGTTTCTGGCTCAGGCTCCATCTTGAGCCCTCTGCAGAGCTCTATGTCTGTGTATGTGTGTGTGAGTCTGTGTGTGTGCACGCGCATGCATCAGTCTGTCATAAACAGCTGCTGCTGCAGTGCCTGGGTCTCCGTGCACTGTCAAATGCATCTGTCTCCCTCAACTATTTCATCTTTTGAAAACAGTTTATGATTTGACAAGTGCACTGAAATGTATTGCAAGATGAATTCAGGGAACAGTGTGCAAATTTTCCTCTTGACATCATTGAAATTCTTGCACAGTGACGCAAGTGGAACAGAAATGGGATTCAGTGTAATAAAACTGTTAATTTGTTGCTGGGGGTAAATTAAGAGTTGTAAGGGGATTGCTTCACCATTGCTTAAACAAATAATGATCCACACCTTAATTAATTTTAGGGAAAAATGGAGGGGGGAAATAACTTCAATGATCTTACTCTGTAATTAAATAATATTGTTGAGCTGTTGGAATTGAACTGGATATTGCTGTATTCTCCATGGAATTTTGTACCATTATTTCTCCCAGGTTTTCCCTCTGGAAACTGATGACATTTCTTTCTCTCTCCCTCCTCCTCTTCCTCTTTCTCTCTTGCAGTTCAAGAGAATGTTGAATCGGGAGTTGACGCACCTATCTGAGATGAGTCGGTCTGGGAACCAGGTTTCTGAATTCATCTCCAACACCTTCCTGGGTAAATCAAAGTCTTGTGTACATGCACTGAACATCACACCAAGAAATTAATCATTTTGGTCAATCTGCTTAAATACCCAAATACTATACTTATGACCTCAAAATACTTCCAAAATACTTTTTTTTTCAAATATTTAATGATTCACATGGATCCACACTTCTGTGTTTTGCTGCAATGCTTTTGTGGAGCTTCAGTACACGATGTTAAGCTGTGCAAGTTGCTCTGGAAGGCTTTTCTGTGGGGGCGTACCATAAAACACTGCGCCATTAAGCTTTGTCTACATGTTTATGGCATCAGGCTCAAAATGGTCATAAAAACTGAAGTAAAAAATGTCAATTTCTCAAGATTAAAGATTAAAATATTTTATTTCAGCTGGCTAGCTGCTGCAAAAACGCTATTTGAATGACAAGGGAGCTTGTTAGCCAGGATCGGAGCAAGTGAATTGGAACTGGATATTGTCTGTGTGGGTTGCACATTCAAGATCTGAAAATAGATGGCGACAGCTGAATATTTATGTATTTACATCATGTTTAGAGGCATTGCGTCTTGTATTTTTTTTTTTCACCTACATGTACAAAATGATCCTGATGATATCATGATGATACTGTGCAGCATATTTATAATGTTAAGCAGCACTACAGGGCCAATCAGCCAATTTCTGGAAATGGTTTAAAAGTTGGCTTTTTGAGATGTTCCACAGAAGTGTAACGATAGCTAGATAGAAGACAGTTGAGTAAGTTGGAGGAAATATAGATCAAGCAAAACGAAGGCAAACAGAATGCACCTCGAGCTAGTTAAGACTATTTATAGGCACTGTGCCTCCGATCAATTGACATCCTGATCCGGTGTAGGGTTCTTTGTGGATCCCACATCACCGGATCATAGAGAGCCAGAGGAGGGTTGAGGAGAGACAGACGGAGGGAGGGGGGGAGCTGACTGCAGTGAGGGAGAAAACAGAGGTACAGAGGAACCCCCTTTGCTGGCAGTGAGATGAGCTCGGCAGATTCGGTGACTCATCGCTGTCTTAATGCATCTTTGTCAGCAGGGACACCTTGTTGTCCCCGCACCTCTCACTGCCCCGAGAATCCAGGCAGAGATGGCTATCACCTCGATAAAGAAATCAGGATTACCCTGGTGGCGGTCGAAAGAAAGAGCAGGTGAACATTAATGAAGAGTGGAGGGAGGGGGTGGCTGAAGCAGCACAGCTGGCCTGGGTTGGCCTTCCGTCCAAGATTAGTATCACACCAGTAATGCACTTATTTCTCCTTTATTAATTTTTTTAAAAGCCCTCATTCTGGCTCAGTAAAATTACATTTTCCTGCCATATGCCTGGTTCTGCAGAGGTCATTGTGGACTATCTGTTTTTTTAAAGTTTTCAGCTGATGGAAAGGCAGATTATTGACTGGTGCTCATGAAGCCTGGACCAGGATTTCCGACTTTCCATTAAGGATTGTTGGCCGACCGCATGCTGGCCATTCACGTGTACCGCTCCCTCGCCACAGCTGTCCTGGCACCATAATTCTGTCATAATTCCCTTTGATCGGCCAGCAGCAGACCACACCTAGTTAAGGCATTACGCAGAGGGGGAAAAAATGGCCCCAAAAAGCCCAACCCCTCTCCCTTCTGCATCTGCGTCTCACCCGGGAGATCATATGGAGGAGGATGAAAAGAAATCGAAATAAACGTGGGAGGTGACAGAGAAGCAGGAAGGAGAGGGTAGAGAAGAGAACAGAAGAGAACAGAGAAAAAATATAACAGATTTTTGCTTCAGCTGCTTATTTGTGTGTGTGTGTATGTGTGTGTATAATCAGTGTCTAAAATGAGAAAAAAGAAAGGGCAAGATGAGCTAAATGTGAAGTAGAGCTGCACAAGTAATAAACTTAAAAATGAAAAGAAGGGGGCTATAAAGCATAATGTGTCAAAAAGTTTGAGTTTTAACTTGATTTCTAAAAAACTTGTGACATGCCGATAAAGTAATATCATTTTTAAATGGATATGAGAAGCATGATCCAAAAATGATCCCTCCATCCAGTGTTGGGTAGCATATGGCAATTGGGTTTCCCTTTTTTTTGTCACCATATCATGCAGCCCTAATGCAGAGGAGGAAACAGAATGTCCAAATGATATATTGAAGGACAACATGTGACAAAGACAATTACTCTGATGGTATATGGAAACCAACTATTAAAAACCTACTGAGCGGTCTGTTTAGTCAACTGTGGAACATAGTTCATAGTGTTTACAGTGTATTTGCACTTGTGTAGAAACGGAGGATAACAATGACACTGCAAACTTGTCAGTCTCACATGTACATGCACAGGCCACACACTCAGCAGTGGTGATAATGATGGCTTGTATTAAATTAGAGGGCAATATATTGCTCTCCCCCTTGTTTCCCACGCAGCACATGTCTGAGAGCACTTAATTGCCCATTCTCAATTACCACTGGAGGACTGAGGGAGCGAGAGACGGCGAGAAAAGAGGAGAAAACAGTGCAGGAGCGAGAGAGAGAGAGAGAGAGAGAGAGAGAGAGAGAGTGAGAGAGCGTGAGAGTGAAAGTGATTATTTGAATTACAGCTGGTAATTGAGTAACCCTCCACAGGGGAAGGCTGATAGGCCAGCGATGAGCTGATAGATGAGTGCACGGCTCCCATTCGTGCCGATAGCCAATCCCTGCAGGATTTCATTCAATTCTACTGTGATTGCAGTAAACACTAGAGCCGGGTTGGTTATTACAAGAAACTTGGCATGAATTCTGTTTATTTTTGGATAAAATGTGAAGACTGCGGTATAATTTAGAACAGTTTTCTTTCAAAGGAATATTACATAAAAGGCTTACAGGTTGTCAGATATATTTTTGGACTTCTTACTTACTTTATTTGAGGCCAGACCGGAGTGGTTGAATAGACTTATAAATAAAATAAACCAAACATAAAATTCCACTCCAGCCTAAGTGATTTCATAAAGCTACGGCAAGATGCGGCAGCTTATTGAATGACGGGCTTTAACTGTGTAGGAGCCGCAGCTCTCCGTCTGTCAATGGACTGACCTATGGGAGTGAAAAGAACAGGAGATGAGATGGGAGCCACCTGCTGGGAGAGGGGTGGGGGGGTGCTGAGGGATGGAGACGAACAGTAGGCGCTCACAGAGGGACTGCAGGTGGAGGAGTGGGCAGCATGAATGAACAAATGAATGGAGGCCCAGATGATGAATGAATGAGTGAATCAATAAATCCCTCAGGAGCTAACCAGCTGCAGGCTTTCCTATGCTGCAAGTGCACCTGGGTCCTCATGCAGTGGATTAAATTATTAGACTTGTGCTATATAAGGTTAAGTAGTAATCCTAACCAAACATTTCTGTATTTTCCCCTACCCCAGACAAACAGAATGAGGTGGAGATCCCATCGCCGACATCCAAGACGCGAGAGAAGAAGAAGCAGCAGAAGCAGCAGCTGATGACACAGATCAGCGGAGTCAAGAAGGTCTCCCATGGGCCCTCGCTCTCCAGCAGCAGCATCTCGCGCTTCGGCGTCAAGACCGATAAGGAGGAGCTGCTGTCCAAAGAGCTGGAGGACCTCAACAAGTGGGGCCTGAACATCTTCACCGTTTCGGAGTACTCCCACAACAGACCTCTTACCTGCATCATGTACGCCATCTTCCAGGTATGAACTGTTTGGAATTTGGAATTTTTTTCTTCACACAAGCGTTGGCTGATTATGTCTCAAATGGTCCATACTTATTCCTAAATATGGTGTTTTATTTTCAGGAGCGAGACCTGTTAAAGACATTTAAGATCCCCACGGACACCTTCGTAGCCTACATGATGACATTGGAAGATCACTACCATTCAGATGTGGCCTACCATAACAGCCTGCACGCTGCTGACGTAGCCCAGTCCACACACATCCTCCTCTCCACTCCAGCCCTGGATGTAAGTTCTAACAAATTTGCTTGGTTTTCAGTACCTCAAATGAGTCTGAAATCTACCCCATCTATGTACTGAATTAAGCACTGGTATCAAATGAAAATAATAAGGGAAAACTGAATTAGAGGAGTGTGCTGTTACATCACCCCATGTGCCACTTTCCTGGATCGGCACACCGGCTTTGAAGGGCTAAACATCCTTCCATTGAGTAATCTGTTCCCCCTTTACTCGGGGAACTTCCCCTCTCTCCTCCAACACTCCATGCCTTATTTGTTAGATTTTCCTTCCCTAAAGTTCAAGTAGCTGGTGAGAAACAGTCAGGTCAGAACGGCACGGACATTAGCCCATGATTTACTCTTCTTGGCTCTCTTTCATTCATCTATTTAAGGTTTTACAGAAAGGCAGACAGCCAGCTTGTCATGTGGTAGAGGAAAACAAGTAGCAATGATTTACTAAACTCTCCTTTATTTTTTTTTTAGCTATTTGTTTTTCATATATCATCAGAAATAATTTAATGTTTGTTATTTCTTTCCCACCTTCTCTCAGGCGGTCTTCACAGATCTTGAGATCCTAGCAGCCATCTTTGCTGCAGCTATCCATGATGTTGACCATCCAGGAGTTTCAAACCAATTCCTCATCAATACCAGTAAGTATTAAAAACAGAAATATATAAACTGGTGTTTTTAACATCAAACAAACAGAAGTAGTCAGGACGAAGACTAAAATACTGAAATCTCTTTCCAGACTCTGAGCTGGCGTTGATGTATAATGATGAGTCTGTGCTGGAGAACCATCACTTGGCTGTGGGATTCAAGCTGCTCCAGGAAGACAACTGTGATATCTTCCAGAACCTCACTAAGAAGCAGCGACAGTCCCTCCGCAAGATGGTCATTGACATGGTAACATATCCCCATTAATCCTCTGTTATCCTCTATTGTAGTCTCAATTTCAAATCATAATCTGGTGTTTAACATGCTTTTTCTCTCTCTTTTTGCAGGTTTTGGCCACTGACATGTCCAAACACATGAGCCTGCTGGCTGATCTGAAGACAATGGTGGAGACAAAGAAAGTAACAAGCTCTGGGGTGCTGCTGCTGGACAACTACACAGACAGGATACAGGTATGCGTTTTTGCAAAAGATTTTATTTATAAAGATAAATAGTCACCACAAAAAAAATTCCATTATATGGAATGAAAGTTGATTGTACACTACAAGCTCTCTCCCTTTCTTTCCCAGCTTTAAATAGCTGTAATCAATAGCCAGTGTTGCCAGAGGTTACTCAGCCAATGGTCATTAGCCGGCCTCCTACATAGCTGACCTCTGCTCCATACTGTCAGTCCATTTCTCACTCCATCCATCTTCTTTTTTACCATTAAGTGCTCCCTCTACACTTCCCCTCTAATATTTTTCTTGTAGAAAGCACAAGGTTCCACAAGGATGTCAATCATCTAAATCGAATTGTTGTAAATTTACATTTTCCACACCTGGCTGTATGAAAAAAGAGCAGGATGTTTTTTCAGGATTTTTTAATGACATGTATATCTAAAAAGTCAAAATATGCTTTGGTAAATTAGTGTGTTTACTCTGAAAATACACTGGAAATGATGATCCAAATTCAAGCATCTCCTAATTGTAATATTGCGTTCTTTACAGGTGCTGCGTAACATGGTGCACTGTGCCGACCTGAGTAACCCCACCAAGTCCCTGGAGCTCTATCGCCAATGGACTGACCGGATAATGGAGGAGTTCTTCCACCAGGGAGACAGAGAGCGGGAGAGGGGGATGGAGATCAGCCCGATGTGTGATAAGCACACAGCCTCAGTGGAGAAGAGCCAGGTAGGCGCTCAGGGACATACTGTAGAAACTGTATCTTACGTGAGAGAAAATATAACAAGAATCTCAATTCCACTTTTAATTTGCCCTGTTACTCTCCTTACATTCCAGGTTGGTTTCATCGACTACATCGTGCACCCTCTGTGGGAGACCTGGGCCGATCTGGTCCACCCTGATGCCCAGGACATCCTGGACACGCTGGAGGACAACAGGAACTGGTACCAGAGCATGATCCCCCAGAGTCCCTCCCCGCCCTTCTATGACCAGGGCTCGCACGGACTCAGTGGAGGGACTGGAGGTCAGGGAGGCGGGGAGAAATTTCAGTTCGAGCTCACGCTGGAGGAGGAGGACATAGACGGAATAGAAAAAGATGGCGAAGGGGAGGAGGATGAAGAGGAAGAAGAGGAGGAGGAGTTGGAGGAAGAGGAGGATAGTTTAGGAGACTCTCGGTCTCCTCCCCTGGACTATTTGGACGGTCAGGAGCTCGACGAGGGCAGCATGATGGAGCCGGCAATAGAGATTGTGACACACGAGGCGTCGCCCACAGACACATAGGGCTTCCATCATCAGGCTCACATGGTGATTTGAAAGTTTTTTTGGCAAAAGAGGGCAGATCCTCTTGCAGCTGTGCTTTTTAACAAGCCCACAGAAGCAAGGGCTTAGTTTGGTCCCGCACAGGGGCGTCTTGCACTTGGGTGTTTGAAGCCAGACACGGACGGACAGTTTCAGTGAGGCGGCTTCAGAGTTCTCAGGAAATAATTACTGCGAACATTTTAGTCTTGATGGACAGGCGAGACTGAGGGTGGAACTTGAAGGATTTTGGCCAGTTTGGAAAATGGTTACTTTTCTTTTCTGGACTGGCATTAAATGGACATCGACACTACTGAGAGAAGTTTTGTACCTTAAGACTTTTTTTTACAGATATGATATGATCTAGAAGTAGCATAGAGTAAGATCTACTGATGGAGACACATTTGTATAGCAAGAGAAAGTGTTTACTTTTTTCCTGTACCATTTGTCAAAGGACTTTTGTGTGCCTTTTTTACTATTGTCTTTATAATAGTTTTTTTATTTATTGAACACTCTAGTATGTCTGTGAAATGTTTTTTTTTCTTATCTGACAGAGCAAAATCCTTTTTGTATGTTAAAAAGAGAACAGTCTTCCATGTATTGGGCAATAGAGAAATCCAAACAAACGTCGACAAACAACTCTTGGACAAACTCATCTGAATAGGGAAACATTAACACCCATATATACGCACATTTTGTCACATTTGTTTTTCAATCTGAGCACAATGTTTTACACATAGAACACAAATGTTCACTCACGGTCCATGTTACATGTTTAGTTTGTTGCTTTCAATAGCAGATGTCGGTCAATGAATGTCACAGTCACACTGAAATACATCCAAGCTATTTTCTTCCTCATTATCTTTTTCTTTGTAACAGTCTGCAAACCATTCTGGGCTTCCTATATTTTCACACCAGTACTTGACTTTTAACGCAAAGTATCTCAGCATCAGGATACGCAATTTACACTTGCAAATATATGATCAGATATTCCTTCAATTTCTTAAGTGTAAAATTATCAGCAATTAAAATTTTTATTGTATTTTTTTTTCTTTTTTTACATTACATTGTTGTGTTGGTGTGAAACATAGGCTAGTCTCATTTCAATCTACAATCTCCCTTCTGAAGCCAGCAGAAATACAAGCAGCTCATAACAACAAGCTGTTTAGATCTAGAATAACACCAGAAATCAAGTCTGCCAGGGCAATATGCACAAAAGCGGCAAATCTATTTTTGGCCCACAGGTATGCTGCAGTCTTAATAATCCTGTTGACCAGATGATTAAAGGTGCTCTTACAGCTGCCTGTCTGAAAGGCGCTCTCAGACCCTCATCAGTGCCACTATTCACATGGTGCACAAACCCCTCTGGGCTTCACTGACACGACCCCAAAAAACAGTCGGGCCGGCTATTTCTTCATCACGATAAAAATCCCTCAAGTGCTGCGTCTGCTCATTGACGTCAATTGAATTTTTCCCTCCCCCTCGATTGTATCAGGTTTCCAGGACAGTCGGGTTATTAGGATTTGGCACAGATGGAACTGCTAGATTCAGCATGGCAGACTGTACCCTTTAGAGGGGAATAATTAGGTGCTCTAGTTTGAAAAACAAATAAAAAAATGATTGAAAATGGTTTGCAGACCTCCCATTTCTGCTCCTGTGGCGTCCACAACCAGTTTATTTGTATGTTGTAGTTGCAACTATTATCACATCTGCCCATTTTCATAATGGTTTACTGATATACTCAAAAGGTACTTCATCTAGTCTCACTCCAGCATGCTTTAGTGGCAATCGTTTGTGTGCAGTATGTGTGTATGGACGGTTTTGTATGTGTGTGTGTGTTTGGATGTGTGGACTTTGTCATCAGGCCTTACCCCCATCACTCCTCACCTTTTGTCTCTACTGTTTGTCGCTAGGAGCTCAAGTTGGTCCTTTTTGCTGTTTATAACAGTGTGTATTTATTCTATACTTTAAGCTTGTAAATAAGAAATACTGGTTCAGTGTAAAATCTATTTTAATTTATATGCACTTGCATTACCTGGAAGTGGTGGTGTCTAATGTGTAGAAGGCTCTGGATTAGAGTCTTTTTATATATGTATTATATATTGTTTTTATATATATAAATATATAAATATATATATATAAATATATCTAAGTATATATTCGCACAATGTTTTGAGTGCCCAGCAGAGCAGCAGCTAAAGAGACATGTTGTTGTTGTCACATGAGAGCCTTGTATCTACAAAATAGCCTCTCTTTTTTTTTTTTTTTTCTAACATGGAAGTTAATCTTTAATGTAATATCACAGACCAGAAAATGTAAGACTTTATATCAAGATTATTATGCATGAATATTAAACCAAAAAAACTCACTTTGAATTTCCTAAAGAATCATGTCATAGCTTTTTTTTAAATTTCTACACATCTGTTTGCATTTCTGTTAATTTAATCTAAGTTACATATCATTAATTCTAAGGAAAGGACTTTTAATGTCCTTATTTTTTTTTTCTTAAATACCTTTTCTGTTGGAAAACAATTTTGCTAAACCATATTTTAAAGCTGCAAGGACTTTATGTGACAGCAACAATTTGGTAACCCAGAGGCGACATAGAGGACATGTTAAACTGCATAGGCTTGGATATAGGATACATGCAAGCTAGCTAAGAAACATGGAAGCTTAGTAAATGCTTGGTATCACAGTTTACAAATAGCTTATTTTCTCTCAGCGGCTTGTCACAACCTAAGCTTCTCCTTCCAGCATTTGAATGCAGATTGCTGATATACGAGGCCAGATAGATACAGGTTTGATCGACTTGTAACACAAAGCAATTGTCTCCTTTTACACTTAACGCACTTCATGTAAAAGTAGATAACACAGGGACGGTATTGGTAGCATGCTACAATACGCCCGGCACTGACGTGAATCGTTCTGAATTAACAACAAAAACATGATCGTATGTAACTGATTGTGCTAATGTGTGAACTCTTTCTGACCAAACTTGTTAGCAGTTTTGAAATTCAAATTTGTCAGTATTAACATTGTTTATCTATGTTCAAGCTTTTTTTTTTTTTTGGTCCTAGTTGTGTCCAAATGGTTAGCCAGATTTAGCACTATCTGCATGAGAGATGGGGTTTTTTTTAAAATTGTCAATAATATGTTCAAGTCCGCCAGTTGTTGCAGGTGGGTTATTAAATGTCTCACACAATGTATGGTATTATATTGTATATTGTGTTCAAAAATAAATCTGAAATACTTTTTTTATTAAGTGATTAAAAGCAAAGCATGAATATATTCCCTTTGTTTCTGGTGTTTTTCTCTCTCATTGCATGTTTGTTTACTATGGGTGTAAATGATAAATAAGATCACAGCCATGCTTTAGGTGGGTTTCTACATATTTATCATGGTTCATTCGGCTGTACCCCAAGAAAAACTGTATATATGGAGCACCTGGGTCCTGTGCTAAATAAGGGGCCTCTAGTATGTAAAACAGCATTGGTGAATGTCTAAAACCCCTGCTAGTGACCCCTAGAGGTGTGTGCTAATGCTGACACCCTACCTGACCGAAGAGATCCTAGACAAGTTACAGACCAAACAAAACCACCAACCCAACACATGCAAATCACACAGCAGGAGAACACATTATACTGTAATGCTGCACAGCCACATTTACAGGTATTACATCAGGTACATGCAAACAAGAGGTTGCAGTTTTTTCTTTTCAGTCGACCATTAATCACATCGCCATCACACAGGCAGGATGGGTGCTATGTCACCGGCTGAACACTATGTCCCAGGTTCAGGTGTGGAAAGGGATGGGTTACATGCAGAGGTTGACTTTCCCCATTCCGGGACTAATGAGGAATTATTACATTTTTTATATCCTTCTGGTGTCGGTCCCCAACTGTTGCCACCATGACACCACATGACTGAATGAATGAATGAAACTGATGAATTGGGGATAAAATAAAAAGCATTTTAGATTTTTTTTTCTATTTCATGACAAGTCTCAATTATCCATAGCTGGCAACTGTGCTCATAGCATTCAGGACATAACTGCATCCTGAAGTAGTGAGGTGGAATGTTGTGAATGATGTTTGAGTATTTCCACGGAAAAGTCCTCATTTACTAGTACGGTAATACCAGGCTGGGTATTTGGAGAGCTGTCCCCAACTACTCTCTGGTGTGTTTTGCACTTAGGTTGGAAATTTATTTGAGGTTTGTTAGTTCTCTTCATTTGTTATTTGCAGTAATTTTCTTTATTATTCAGGCAGACCAATGGTTTCGTTGACCTGCTTATGTAAGGACCTCCATGGCTTGGCTGGTAGAGTAACAGGCTGACTTTCACCCCACACAGTCAGTGGAGTAGTACCACTGGATTTTTGGCCTCTTTGCCACATTACACTTTTCCTATGTAAAAAGGGTTTTGTTTTCTATTGAGTTGTTGATTAATCTATCAACATATCTTTTAAATCAATTGTCAGAAAAAGGGAAAAGAAGGCCTGTCACAGTTCCCCAGGTCCCAAGATAGCATCTTTAATTCTTTGTTTTTTTCTGACAAAATCCAGAAAGCCAAAGAATCCAATGCAAAACAGCAACTTTGTGAAATATTTTTTTCAGGCCTAAATAGAGGGGGATTATTTTAAAAGTCAAGTTTAAGTTCCCACAGTTGGTCAACCACTATCTAAATATATATGTATATATATGATGAAACCACCAAAAGTCAGCTGACCATCTTGTGAGAAAACGACCCCATCGGCCTCAGCCCTCAGGAGGACAGTGCTGGAAACTGAAGTAGATGTTTACGATGGTGTTTAGTAATATATCTGTACCATGTTACTCCTCATTTTCTTTGATGCCACTGCGTTTGCTGCATCATCGTCAGAGGTTCAGCTCTAATGTGCTGAGACAGGAACACAGTGTGACACAGACTCAGCACCACAGCCCACACACAATCTGACAGGACTGTCCTGATGTGACCTAAGGCTTTCACACACAGAGACGCACATAAACACACATAAACAGAAATAAACATAGCACACATTTTTGCATGTGCACACAAACACTACAGGTGCCTTGCAAGGCATCTTCCTGACATATACATTATGGTCTTCTGATGTAATCACTGGATCATGAGTGTCTGAGCAGTTTGGTGCATGCCATGTGGCCATTTACAAAGCACTTAAGTTTTTGACTCATAATTCTGTAACTGTATGTGGTGTAAAATTCATTGTTTCCTGCTTTAAATAAATCATGCTGGGCCAAGGCAAATGGCATCCAATTTAGAACTGTATTCAAATATTTTTTTTGACCTTTTGACCTTTAGCCTAAACATAAGATATGAGGCAGCAGATTTAGCAACTGCCAGCTATTTTCATTGTAAATTTAATGATCAATTTGTTTTCCTCAATAGGCTTCAAAAATTCATGAAATGTAAAAAAAAAAAAATGCCAGTTGCAAAATTCAAGGTGACATCCACAAAAATATTTGTTTCCAACAAAATGACAAATATATTCAATTTACTGTGATATTGAACAGCAACTTATATTTCAGACATATGTAGAGAGGGATGATTTTTAAAGTCAAGTTTGAGTTCTCAAACTGTTGGTTGAAAGTGTAAACAAAAAAAAATCATAAAGCCACAGGCCCTGACCTCACCTGTACTGGAAACTGAAGTCGAAAGATTTAATACTCTCACGTGGCATTCTCCGCCCCCAAACCCCTCCACCATCAGTTTTGCAGTCATCACCCTGGACAATTATAATTGATTAAAATAAAAACACCTTTTTGGATTAAGATTGAAGGTATGGGCATTAGTAAAGGTATGAATGAACGGTGAGAATGCTTCCTGGTTTCAGCCTCCACCATCAACCCGACTCCTGCTTTTTACTGTACCTCCTGGAGTGACTCCTCGAGAGACATTTAACCGGAAAGCATGTGGATGCTGATTTATTAAGATGTTGTTATACCACATTATTAAGTTGGTTTATTTAACATGTGGGACCTTACACACCGCTAGGCTGAGAAGGCAAAAGGGCTCAATGAAGCAGTATTTCCAGGAATATTTTGTTAGCCCGTCATTTTCCACGAATGACTGGTTTGACTGGAGGGCTTAAATGCTCTAATACTCTTTGGGAAAGATCCCATGGAACACAATGTTTATTGCTGTTAGTACGTAATTGCCTTTTTACTGCAGTTACCGCAACAACTTCCGTCTTTAAAACCATAATGAGGCTAGCTTTGCAAAGTGTTTGCAGGTGTTACGGCCGTCCATTATTTCTTACAGCGTTTTTATCGAATGAGTTGCAAGATGCATTTTCAGAACTGGACCAAATAAGTATATTAATATATTCCAAACATATTTCTTATGGGCTCTTTCTTTAAACACATTGTGGTTATTTCTGGAAAGGAATGATTGAATCCTGATCTAAAAAAAAAGAATCTTACCCAACATGGGTAAGAGACTTGTGTAATTTCCATCAATAATCCTTCATATATCATTTCATTGTGACCTACGATAAGAGCTCTGAGACAGTCTGCCCTTGTGTCCACTCCAGCCTTGCTTTAAAAAAAGAATCATGAGTGAATTATATCACCAGGGTCTGTCATGCTATTCTACCTCTTTGCACTTCTCTCATTGGCTATTCTCATCTTTCCACTCTTAACCTTAAAATTTTCATAAGTATGCCTTCACCTCTAAAATATTTTCAATCTACTCTCCTTCCCTCTTCCCTGTCCTACTCTCATCTCCCACTGTGAAAGCCAGTGACATAAGATAACCTAGTAAAAGCAAGAGATTTGATTTGATGAAACTACTTGCGTGCATATGACGAAAGAAAGCTGGAAGAAAGAGACAGGGAGAGACTAGCATATGGGACGGGCCTCCCTGTCCCTCCTTTACAACGCCATGAGGTCCACGGGGATGGCTGACTTATCTAATGAAGCTAAAAACAGAGCAAAGCATTTCCCACCAGTCAAGGAAAATGACACCACTTAACTTCTCCCCAGTGCGGCACAAAGAGGAAGATGAGGGATATTTTCAGCCAAGAAAAGGAAATGCTTAGCCTGGGAGATAATACACACTCGGCTTAAGGCTCAAAAACTCAGGAGAGAGACGTTTGCCAAAAATACAAGGAAAAGAAAGTCAATGCGTGTTACATGGCTCTCTCATCTCGACCGATATCTAAAATCTGTCACCTTAAAAAAAGCCTGTGTGGGGAGACTATGTGCCCTCTTGTTGATACAAACTGACATCCAAAATGTTCCAGAGTCAACTGCAATTTCTTTAGAAGTTGTGAAATACTTACTTTCTTACTTAATTTAAGCATCTAGTTTTAAGATACAGCTTCAAATTTCTTGTTAATACCTACAACACGCAAGTACTTGTAACAAGTTTAAGTTTCCACATAAAGCTTAATGTGATTGTGTTTCTTTTAAGGAAAATAAGCAAACAATTTTCACATTTTAAATCATCACTAAAACTATATAATATATTAAAATTCTTAAAGTAAATTCTAATTCTGCAAAAACAAATTCATGACATTAACTGCACATTTAAAAGCATAATTTCATAAGAAGAGAGAGACATAAAGGAACACACACACAGCAGTTAGAGACAGAGGAGGCCAGCTGATGTAACTCTTAAGCTGAAAAGACGAAGTCCTCATTGAGATGTCAAGTAATTAAATTTAAGGTTCCTTAGCCCACACACTGTTATTTCAATGGTGCAGTGACAAATGTGGATTTCTTAGAGTCTTTATTCTGTGAAGCTATCTGTGCTGGTGTTTCTTAGCAGCCTCAAAGACATCTTTGCTTGAACAAAGGTGAATTGCGTCTTCCATTTTAATCTCAAGACAAAGCAAGCTATTTTGCATGTCAACTGTTTTCTGGAAACTTAAGAAACTCCAGCCCACTTAATCACCGCACGGAACAAGGTCATTTAAAATAACAAAAGATAAAACATTAGCACCAACCAGAATCAATCAAAGACGAAAGATGCCGAAAGCAAGTCATGTAACAAAAAAAAAAAAAAAACTCACTAGTCCTGTTTCCATCAAGCGTTTTTTTTCTGTGCATTTCTAAGAAGTTTTCCTGCTTAAGAGAAGTGTAATTTTAAGAGTGTGACGTTTTTTCTTTTTTTTCTTTTCTGTTTTTCTTAGTTTTACAGTCAATACATTAAATGAGAGATGGAAATGTTTTTCCAAATAGGTTCTTAAGAATTTATCTGATTGTATCAAAGATCTGAAGCCCCCTTCTTGGTTCATGCACTTTTGTTTATTTGTTGTAAACCACTTGGAGAAGTCCCCTATTCACATTGTCTTTAATGGGATATTTCAATATCTTGCTTCATAATTTCACTAACACTTTGGAGATACGGCTACTGGAACTTAACTTACTGGAAATAAACTGCAGTCTGTTTACACAGAGCAGAGAGGAGAGAATGTTGTTGAAAAAATTAATTAGTTCAATATACATACAATTAGCACATGAAGTACATCTTTTTATCCCCTGATATTGGTAACACTGAAATAAATGGTAAGCCTGTAAGAGAATATATACTGTAGATAATAGAATTATGGGGCAACCTTAGGAGTGCAAACTGAAAAAATGTGGGATCACAAGCAGGTGCACCCGAAGTATTAGTTAGATATCAGCCTACAAGAGAAACTCACTGCTGCTTGTGTGCAGCATTGTATTTCCTTTTTTTTTTTTTAGGAAATAACACCTTGCACTGATTTTATAACTTTGGCACAGACTAGCTGAGCAATCTGATCTAAGTGAGACATCGCACATAAAGGGAACATTCAGTATCCAGTCTTTTCAGTGTTTGTGTAATGTAACAGCTTCGATTTATTATGGCCCAAAGGGTTAAATATCCTCTCTTTTAATGCAAATTATGTGGCTCCTGCTTTTGCGTCATTGTGGTTTTATAGCCGACTGTAGGGCCAGCTGGGTCAAATTCTGCTGCTGCTGCTCTCAGAGGAATACACTGTTAAAATGACAGGCCAGACTTTTAATTTACAGGAATTGCAAATCATTTTGTAAAGAAAAAGATTATTATTAGTATTTTTCATGGTGGACATTTTTTCCTTCAAGACAATGAATTGATTGGAATAAAAAAAGCATTTCCTGATTGTGTCACAGCTATCAGTTTTTGAGGTTGCAACAGTGGCTTCCCAGAAAAAGGCAGCATGATGTCCCTCTCAGGTCCAATTAGAGCAGAGATGATGAAGTGGCTGAGGGTGCAGAGCAACACAAATGACAGCATTGTTGTGTCCTCGTTGTGTTTGCAAAAACGACAAGAAAACTGGTGGAAAGAACTGAAAGCATTTTGGGGATTTAAGTCACCACTCCGAGGTCAGAAGGCACTGAGCACTGGCACCGTCTGCTGGTCTCAAACATGGTGCAGTACAAGATTACACAGGATAAAAAAGGGGGCAAAGTTTATGACCATCCACCAGCATCATATTGTATATAGCACCTCTGAATACAGATACAGTTTGAACACAATAAAAAAAGGTCATGACAGGGTCAACAAGGGTGGTGGCACACCCCCTTGAGACGCTGGTCTCATAGTCATACTCTCATACTATCCACAAAAAGGTGCAGAGCCGCTCCTTTTACTTGAGGAAGCTCAGATCTTTAGCATCTTTAGTAAGATGCTGCAGATGTTTTATCAGTCTGTGGTGGACAGCGTGTTGTTTTAGGCTGTGGTCTGTTGGGGGGGCAGCATCAGACACAAAGATGCAAGGCAGTTGATCGGACTAGTCAAAAGGGCTGCCTCTCTTACTGGAACAAGTTTAGACCCATTGGAGGAGTTGATGCAGAGGTGGACACTCAGGATGTTAGGGACATTGTGAGGTGCTCTGACCACCTACTACACGGCACCTTTAGGAGCAGCAGTGGTCAGCTCCACTCTCACACTCGCTCTCACTCCAACAGTTTATTCTACCACAGGGGTATAAGAGGCATACATTCAAATCACAAATCAACTAAACCTCTGTGACCAGCCAGAAGAGATGAATAATAAGATAGGATTTTGTTCAGTGGGCTGAATGTTTAATTCAATTTCAATTCAATTAAGTTTATTTGTATAGCACCAATTCACAACAAAAGCTACTTCAAAGCACTTTACAATAGGAGTATGTCTAAACCATACTGTTTAAAATAGGTATATTTAGACACAAATCATAGGCAAATTAAACAAACCTAACTCAGACATATACAAAACTTAGCAAATAAGGTTATATCAGGTGATTTCTCGGAAAGGATAGATAATTGAGCTTTTGAGGTTAGACTGTACTGTTTTTCAAAGTCAAAAACTACTTGGTATGGCCAAGGACATACAAGTGACATCAGTACCTCTTTATGCTTACGCAGATTCATGACCTGAATAAAACACAGACTGCAACTTCAACCCAGTCACCAAAAGCAGAGAAAGGCTGTGGTACGACCTGCCTGCCCTGGCGTGTTCCACTGAATAGAACCGTCTATTTATTAAAACTCTTCCTTTGGATCACTGACATCCACATACATAGACAACAGTGAGTAACTGGTGGCTAAATTGTTGTTCAACTCTGTGGCAGAAGTGGTGGTGGTGGTGGGGGGGGACTCCAAACTGAAAGCTAGAATGAGGAATGTGTGTTTTTTCCGTAGCGTGACCAATTTCACAGTCATTTCTGTTTCCTTTTTCTCTGGCTCTTCCACAGCTGTGTCACTAAGCCCTTTGGTTGTATTACTCTAAACTTTACAAATCATTTACTGCTCTCACGCACCCTTCCCAAATCATAGAGGTCTACAGCACATGGGAACAATTCCTTGGCTTGCGTGAGAGCTTGTGGGATGACACACATGTGAATGTGTGTGTGTGTGTGTGTGTGTGTGTGTGTGTGTGTGTGTGTGTATGTGTGTCTTTCACTTGTTCTCCAGTAATGCCATTTCTTCCAGTAATCTCCTTTACTTCAGAGTATTCGTAGTTATTGACGGGGACACAGGTCAGCTGCAGGGTTCGACTCTGTTCATCTTGTTTAAAAACACGTTCTCTAGACAAAACCACCATGACAAAGAGTACATTTCTTTTACAGTTTAAAAGAAATAATATCACATAGGGAAGGCTGGTGTTGCTGACAGCATTATCCTTGAGGGCCCTGTTTTTCATGTCAAATTGAGTTCAATAAGCCATTATAAGTTTGCCTGAAAGGCATTTTCATTCTGTAAAGGATACTGCATGCACCTTTAGGCATCTGCTGATGATCCAGAACGTGATAGCAAGTCTGGTCGTTAACCAGCCAAAATAGAGCATGTCACTTTCTTATTTGTCTCTCTGAAATGGCTCCCAGTTGCAGCCCACATCCAATTCAAAAACCCTGTCTCCAGCTTTATTCATGTCCACACACTCTTACACTTCCAACCCTCTTTCAGCAAAAGGCATCTGGCTCCTAGCCACTGCAGGGTCCTATGTCTAGAACATGAATCTTCTCTCTGTAGTTCTCCTGTGGTGGAATGAATTTCCAAATTCTATATAATCTGCTCAGTCCCACTCAATCTTTATGAGGAGACTAATGACCCAACTATTTACCAAACACCTTCGAACATAATCCACACTGATGGGAGAAAAACATAAAGCTTGCCTGACGCATGATGCCTATTTCTTATTGGACTTTAACTTAATGCATGCCACTTTCTTATGTGTTGTCTCCTGAATTCATCTCTGTTTGTGTTGTATGAACTCTCAAATGTATTTTGCTTTTGATAAAAGCGTCTGCTATATGACAATGTAGAATAGTAGAATGTATTACTTTGATTTAACTTAGGCGAGGAGTGTACTCACTGAGAGGAGAAAAGGACTAAATGTTCTGATCAGCCAGGGAAGAAGTGATGGTTGATGACATCTTGGACTTGGGTCAACCTTCACTCGGGCACAGGAAGTGGTGAGTTTCATCTATTCAGCAGTGGCATCATCTAGGTAATTTAAAAAAAAAAAAAAGGGGGGAACTTAAAAGTACATTTTAGGATGGAGGTTACTATCAAGTGGTCAGTGGAAGAAACAGCAAAAACTAGCACCAAAAACGCATAATAAATAAACATATAAAGATCTTGTGAATTAATCATTTAGCCTTGGTTAGATTTAAATGTATTTGTTTTCCTAGGTAGGTAAGACTTCAGACTGACTCTATGCAATTAAGTTCCCTTGGGAGACAACTGGTGATCCCCCAGCAAATCCATGAGTGTGAGTCATGTGTGTAAGTTCAGGGGTGCATCTGCAAGTGAGAATATATAAAAGCAAGACACAGACACATAGACAGACAGGAGATGCAGTCAAGTGGGATTCAGACTGGGTTTTTTCTCACATCATATCATAGAGGTGACCAAGTCGTCTCTGTCGACCATGTTTCCATGGCAACTGTGCTGGAGTTGAATACTGAGAAACACTCTAGACATTTCTCTGTGAGATAGCATCGCTAAAGTCACATGCAGACAAGAGTCTCCTACGACAGGTACTGAGATAAAATCTGTGCACACTTTGGTAAATGGTAATGGGCATTCTCAGAATTTGCTGACACATTATAGGTCAAGTATTTATTCAATAAAATAACCAGGAGATTCATTGATAATAAAAAATATATATATTTGGTGGCTGCATATTACAAATAATGGCCAGATTTTATATTTATGACATGCACATTTAAAATAGAGTAAAAAAATAAAACAAATATATAACATAAATAATATGTAAATGTGCACTTTTTTTTTTTTTTGATCAATGTCCTTTTTGTTATGGAAAAAACATATACAGATTTGCCAATAACCCCAGCAGGTCAGTTCTCACAGTCACACCCACCCATTGGCTCAAGCCGCAGTCCAGCATGCATGCCAAGAGCACTGACCAACAGTAACCTGCAGTCAAATACGCACAATTTATGAAATACTTAGTTTGAAAAGCCTTCCTGCACAAAAGAAGAGGATCATCACGTGGGCCAGGTACAGTTTGCATGCTCTTGGGCCAAGTTTTGTCTCATAAGCTATTAAAAACATTTGGAAAAATCAAATGCGAGTCAACAGTGAGCGGCGTCCTCGTTATGCAACACTATTGGGCTGCACCGTCAAAATACTGTGGTTCAGTCGCCGGAGGAAATGACTTTCCTGGAATGTTTTGATGAATTATTAACGAGGGGTTGGGTGAATCAGGTGAATGAATCAATGTATAATCAGTGGGAATAGCTAAAACACGACTAAACACGTGCCATAACAATGACTCATGTAGCATAATAATTGAGAGCTCAAATGTGGCTTGCCATCCTTGAATTTTAGCTAGTCACTGTTTTTTTTTACATAATCATCGTTTGAGGTTTGAGACTTTTTACATTAATAGGCAGTTAAAGTAGTTTTTATTTGTGAAACACGACACAAACTGCTTTGTTAAGACTTACGATTGTTCATAAGGTATATTCGAACAGATTTCCAAAGACCTTTATCCCAACGGAAATAAATACTGGAACAGGTGCAACTCCACATACAATTAATGGCCCAACCACCAAAGCAGCCGGACGTGACACCCATAAATATTTTGTTCTGAAATATATGAAAACATAAATACATTTTTTTTAAATAAATAATTGAATCTTAGAACAAACATTTTAAAGATAATATTAATATTTGAACATTGTACGACCCTGTTAATAAAACCTTTAAAAAAATGCTGACGAGACGAGCAGAGAGATGTAATTATGTCACTTCCGGCGTTCATCTTTCATTGGTTGAGCAGTGACAGTTGGAAAATTTCTTCTTTTCTTCCTTAATTGTTCAGAAGAAAGTGTCTTTGGTTCACCTGAAAAGAGTATTTCTTGAAGAATCAAAACGCAGTCTAGTAGCGGTAAGTTTCATCTTTCATCTTTGAGGATTGCTGTTAGCTATCGCTTACAGCTAACTTAGGTCTTAAATGTAAACGTCGTTGTAATAGTTTTAACTGTTAGCTAAAGGTAAAATAAAAACAATAAACGGCTAGCTTACTACACTTAACTCTACACGAAAAGGTCCAAACTGGTGATAGCCACTGCTAAAATAAAGTATCATTTTACCACATTGTATTTCAGTGGCTGTACAATGCTTTGCCAAGTACAGCGGACATGGGAAGCTAGATCAGGTAAAACCTTGCCAGCTACAAATACTGCACGTTAGCATGTTAGGCTATAGATAAACATGTAAAGGGAGAAGAATGATCATTATCAGTCACAGACAGAAACTATGGATGGACCAATATTCTTCACTCAGGCCAAGTCCAGACACAAAACCATTGTTATCATTATGTTGAAATTAAAGGAATGAACAAAAAGTTTTAAAAGAACTTAAACAACGTGAGCATCTTAGTTGTTTGACTACTCGTAAAGCAGAAGTAAGTTTGTGATGTTATTTTTCTGGTATTAAAGGATCAAAATGGCAATTTATCATGAGTTTGGACATTTAAGGGCCTAAAATTTGTATTGTATTGGGATTTTGTCTGACTCCATCTGTTTGCAAGCTTTAATCATAAGCACACCTGAAAAATGAAGTTGGCAGCAAACCCTGTCTTTTTGGTAAATGATATCAGAGTTATAAATTATGATTACAGTTTACAGAATGGTTTCCGAAATACATTTACAGTAAATGCACTCCTCCCTCAGCTGGGCTGTATATTTTTGGACTTAGCAGTGTTCCTGTAACCATGGAAACCTTGTGCAGAACAGCTCATATCCTAGGAATGAAACAGGAAACTGGCATTTCTTTGGTAACTGGGATCATCCTTTATCACATTTGTCTGAGTAATGAAATTGAAAAAGGTAGTAATCCCAAAATGATGCTGCCATTTCGTCTGAACTCATGATTAAGAGCTATTTTGCACTTGCCAGGTGGTGTTCTGTCATTCAGGAAATGAAATATTAGTTGCAAAACTGGGAAGACAAAATTTTCCATGGGTTTTGACAATCCTTGTATTCCCAGGTTTTGACTACATGTTGAGCCCTTTATGAAATTGAATTACTTTTAAAAAATAATGAGTTCCAAATGTACTGTACAACATTGCTCCCTGATTAGTTTTTATTTATTTATTCATGACATTGATGATTATGACTTTACTCTTCCAAAGAAAGTGTCTACCTCTCACCACAGTTTTAAGATGGTTGTAGAAAAAAAAAGTAAATTATAAAGGCTAAGACGAAAAATCTTTAACAGTTGCTTGGTGCAGATATTACCTAGTTCCAAGCTTGGGAGATATCGTGTTGGGACAGCAATATTATCCCAAAGGCTTACTGCACACGTTCAAGTAGAGTTCAAGTAGAGGGTCTTGATATGTGGGAAAGGTTGTGGGGGTGAGAAGGGATTGCCAAGCTTAAGAGTGATGAGCGAAGAAGGAGGTTTCAGTTTTAGGTGAACTTTTCCTGGGAATTCAGCCTGGGAAAATTTCTGACCTCTGTTTTTCTGTGTTGAGCTGTGAAAACCCTCAAATGCAGCAATATTAGGCAATGGTTTCTGGGACATGAACAGGAAGACAGCACTGTGCCTCTGCATCGCACTGCAGCACAGTGGACACTTTGGGGAAAAAGTATAAAATTATTTGATATAAGGTAGTAGACTTTATCAGCAATAAGCTTTCTTTACACATATTTCATTTCGTTAAAAATAAAATGTTAGTTTCTGAGATAATACTTTAAACATTTATTTAAAAAACATACAGTAAATCATATTCAGCTGTTTTTCTTCCCAGCTTCAGTGGGCAGGAGCAGACCTGTCATTTTTTTACATGTCAGAATGGCTTTTAATAAATGAAGAACCTAGAAATAAAGAAGTAGAGAATAGTAAGTAAGCATGCACGCTCAGCCACCAGCCACCTTGCATGGAAAAATAGAAAATGTTATTATTGGTGTTGGAGACATGGTGAGTCATTCATGCTGTTTTAACCATAGATTGTTCTTGGGGAAAGCCTCATAGTATGTACTAGTGCAGAGGAGCAAAGTATTTCCTGACATTATCTGTCATACAGGGCAAGCAAACCATTTGTTGTTATAATTAATCTGTACATTTAAGACACAAGGATCTTTCTTTTTAAATATGTCACATTTTCATAAGCCCAACTATTTTGGATTTGTATGGCTAAAGAGTAGATGGGCTACAGTCCATTAAGCGGTTAATGTAATCATGGTTTTGTTTTGCAGATCCCAAATGGACTTTGATGTGAAAGAGTAATTGGCTGAAAGGACACAAGGACAAAGGGACAAAAGGATCAGCTGATATCAGTATTCAATTATTCACTTCATTGAGGTAGGTGTGTTTAAATATAAAATGTGCATTATTCCAGTGTAAAAATTTGAATTAGAGGTGTTGTGTAGTAGCAGTGCGTCTGTTAACATCAAGAGAGTTCACCGGAACTGTGTCAGGGATTTGGGTGAGCTGTGTGTGCGTGGGTGAGCTGCTGCTTTCTGGGAGGAATAGAAGAGAACATATGCTATATTTTGTGCTATACAGGAGATGGTATAAAACAAGACAGCAATGAGTAAGAGACAGCAAGACTTGTTGTGACTTCTTGATGGAAGCACTTCTGTATGAATGTGTTTATATAAATGCACATGGATATATGAGTGTGTTTTGACGTATATTTGTGTATTATCTGCTGAGCTACATTCTGGCAGAGAGTCAACTCCAGCATGTTGGGAAGGCTTTTGATGTGTCAGCTCTAATATTTTGTGAGGGCATGCCCTACATACACGCACTCCGAAGTGGATCCACAAGACACCTCTCTGTACACGTCAATAAAGCTCATACCAATAGGGCACAGTGCAGTCTACACGACCAGGATTGTTTGTTGTAGAATACCTCCATCTGATATATTAAAATACTACATAACTGTCATGCAACAAACATGTTAAGTCTCAGTTCTGCACAGATGTGTCCTACTAACTGGAACATATTTTAAAAGTGACGTTAGGTAGCAAATAAATATCTGGCTATAAATCAATTTCATAAATACATGTGGACCAATCTAATGATGAAAAACATTACAACATCATTGTTGTTTGTTGGAGAAATCAGACATTAATGGCATTGCAAATAAATAGTTGATAAATATATACAAAATTATTGCATACTTTGAGGATTTCCCATCTACTCCCACTTATTACAGGGCAGTAGAGGATTCCTGCGCGTCACTGAGCCTCCACCTTTCTGACTCAAGACGTGTGGTAGGAACTTGTAGGATCCACTGCCTACATTTCCTTGTCATGCTTGTAAAAAGAATAAGAACAGGAACTGTGAAACGGCCACCGTAACTCATAAACCATGATCACCAAAGATATTGTGAACCCTACTGTGTACCTCCTACATCATGTCTTGAATCTGCCACATGCCCTATGATCGTATGTCAGAGGAAGGTTCATTGTTCTCATAACTGTCAGTCAGAGCAGGTCTACACTCCTATTTTAAGATGCCTCATGAATTATGGGTTCAACATTAAATGCGTCATTTGGAAGCCTATCTGGGCTCCTACCGCCACGTCACAGCACACACAGAGAATCACACACACACATAACCTATATTAGCAACATCCTCGTGGGTGTCCAGCCATCCAAGAGTGAGCCAGTAAGCAAGCGTAGGCATTAGGTTAGTTTTTTTCCAAGTATTTTTTAATTTCTTCCCCAAACTAATTTGAGTATGGTGTTTTCTGTTCCCATGTTTGTCAAAGTTCCTTTTGTTTGGTCATATACCAGACAGTCAGTGACAGTCTTTCTAAATCAAAAGAATATCATGTTTAAAAAAAAGTATTTAACTTGATATTAAGCTTTCTTCTATGAAGAAACTATTATTTAGGGGCCATCTTATGCCTATGCTATTTGTGTTGTTTTTTAAAATCCTTTGAAACTCCCTTCAGTGAATTCATTTGGCTCCATTCTGTCATCTCAGCCATGCTATCCAAGCAAGGCCGGTACTCTTGGGAGTGGACTAATTTAAACTTGCCTGCTGTTTATAGATATAAGCTGATTGTATAGCAAGTTTTAGGCTCTGTTTATTTAGACTTGGGCCCTGTGTGGAAATGGTAATTGGTGTGAGTAAGAGGGACTTATTGGTCCGGTGATGACATCCTGGAGACCATTAGGGAGACCACAGACCAGACCAGCCCAGTATCTGAGCCATGAGCTCATCTTTTCCATCCCCTGCTCTATGGCTTGAGGGGAGGACTTGGTTTTCATGGTGGAGGGGGGGGGGTGACTCTGGATGAGGTTTGGGGGTCAGAGTCAAGAGTCAAGGCTGACAGTGTTTGTTGTTAAACTGGTGCTGCAGGACAGAGAGGCAGTGAGAAAGGTCATACAAAACTATAACTTCAAGTTTCAAGTCCCCAAGTCCCAAGTTGATTTTTACTTTGTAGTGTGTACTACATTGTACACTTTTAACTTCTGGGAGACTGGTACACTTACTAAATTGTAGGAATGTACTTCTCCCCAATTAATGCGTTCCTCAGTTTCTTGGAAATGCTAAATAATTTGTCATTAATAAACATAAAAAATGTTAAATTTCACAATTCTTTTATTCAGACTAAAACAACTAAATTAATTACTTTACATACAATACTAACTAGTGAATCATCTAACCTCGCACCTAAAATAACACAAAAACCCTATTTTCCCAGACAAAATTGTCCAAAATAACTACCATCTCATTTGGTATAGCCAATATAATGCTACAAATTACATTTATACTCTCAGTGGCATCAGACTAACAATCCACCTATGAGCCAGACCTCTCAGCATCATCAAGTAATTAGGAAGGGGGCACTAATTACACAGAAAACTGCTTGATGTAGTGTGTGTTTGAGTGTCCTTGGCCCCCTGGGCAGGGCAGCAAGTGGGGTAATGACAGAACAGTACGCCTGTCTGGCAGCAGTATCGGACAGAGGGTATCATGAGTGGCTGGTTGGCACGTAGGCACTTTACATGGCACCCTGCCACCGCCACGCCTTATCGCCCCGCATGCCTTCCCCTGCTGCTGAGTGGCGAGTTGTTTTGGTTTGACTGCACTCACGGCCGGCTAATCTGTGGGTGGCTGTTTGTCTGTGTACATTTAATGACTGCTGCTTAATCATCATCCCTCATCAGGACACTTTGGGGCTGGTCAGAGTAGGAGCTGGGTGGAGGTTTGCAGGGATGTAGCTTCAGCAATACGCAGGAAATGTTATAAGGCCATGAGACCTAGGACGTGAGAGTTGCAACATAAGCCAGGGAAGTCCCAGTGTAGAGGTGAAGTTTACTGAGAGGCATTAAATCACAGAATCTTTTTCTTAGTCATTGTATTAGTCAAGGTGAAGTTAGAGTATTCCAAGTAGTTCAAGTGTCAAGGGTGTCACCTTGTGCAGTGTTTACCATAGCCTTTCTGCCTTGGATGGGCGCGCATATCATATTATCCCTATTGTGACAGTTTACCAAAAAAGTTGACCAATAGAAGTGCATGAATGAATTGGGGATAAATGGTATGAACCAAACTGTATATTATGCATTATTCTGATAAAAGAATAAACAGAGCCAATAAGTTATCGACCAATAATGCAATGGTAAATTGTTTTCATTAGCTTCCTTCATTAGCACAAATCGCAATTGACTGATTGAATGTCTGATTTGACAGATTATGTCAAGGCATTTTATTTAGATTATAAGTACTCTTCAAAATCCAAACTACTGGATGTCCATAAAGTCTACTCAGTGGTTACAAAATGAGATCCTTTTTTTCTGTGGGGTTACTTAAAGATATTGTGTACAGAAAAAAAATGTATGGGACATCATTGACCTTGAGGAAAAGATCACTGATGGTATTGCAGCCTTTGATGAGTCTATGCTACCACAAACATTTCAGGAAATCTAGTACGGTCTTGGTGTGCTTTGTGCAACTAATTGTGTCCATGTAGAGGTTTGTTGACTGAGGAAAAAAAAAATTCAATATCTACTTATATTTTGGATGTGAAGTTGTTTTATGTAATATACTACAAAAATGGCCCATCTTACCCTCAGTTATGCATACACTACAGATCATGAACTACTTTTTAAAATACAAATATGTGAATGAACCTGTTGATGTGATAATAGGAGAAAAGTCAGCCCTCTTTCTTTCTGCTGGGTTCACATCACTGAATGGTCATTCGCTGGGTTTCCCCTGCTCTTTCTGGCCTTTTTCCTTTAGCACAGATGTGGTGTCACATTCTTGCTCACCTGAGGAACTGATAGAAGAGATTTACACTGATGCAATGTTTTAATTACAAATGTCAGTGATTTATTTTTATTTTTTTTTATTTTTTTTGAGGTAAAATGGTGACTCCAGAATTGGATCCAGGCATATTTTAAAGTATCACTGTCCCTTTTGTTTAACTGGTCCTGTTGAGGCCTGGAGTCTACCTGACTGTCTGATTATCTTGTGCATGGGGATAAAATGACAAATCTTTTAATTATTTTAATGATATTGTGTGTGTGTGGAGCCCAATATCACGTTTCCAGATGATGTCTTAATTTTTTGATATTTTCATTTGAATAATGATCACAGTTACCAATGTTTTATTGTGTTTTTTTATTATTATTATTATTTGTCTAACCAGTTAATCAACAAAATGGTGCAACTGGTGCAGAGGCAAGACTGTGCAAGGTTGCTATTTTTATTTCATGGGGATATTGGCGATGGAACTAGAACACATTTGATGAATGTTAGCGTACGCTTACCTCATTCTCCACTCCCAGTGGTTCTTCACTGGCCAGAGGATAACAGCAGTTTGTTGCTAAATGAAGCTTTTCCTTCATAACTGCATTCACACAGTAACAGATTGATGACCCATATGAATTTATATTGCAATTTCGCTGGTGGTGAAAATGGTTCAGGACCTGCCACAGATGCAGTTGAGACCTCACTGAAAAACAGCCAGACTAGAGCAACACTGCACCCCACAGGCGAAAAGCACAAGCAAAGGTGGAAAGAAAGTAGGTCAGAGGGAAGAAGGTGGGTGATGCAGGATGGTTGGTGGGGGCTTAATAGATGCAGGGCAGAGGGTGGGAGAGGGAACAAAAGAGGGAGATGGGGTGGTGATAGTAGAGAAGGTTTGCTTTTTCTATTGCATTTGCTGCTATTGGCTCACTTTTTTTTCAAGTTTGTGTCATATGGGAAGGTATATGGGCATCCCTGCCCATTGTCTATTTCTGAATAGTAAGTGCCTCTCTAAATGCCATGGAGTCTATGCTGCTCTCAGAAGAGGGTGTTTCACTGAGATAAGGATGAGAGAACATTTAGTGAAGTGCTTGAATATGTCAATGGAGTGAAATGTCATTGGTTTCACTGCAGGTATATTGCTTTTAGGTTTTATGCTGAAATATTAAAGCTAACCAGTGCCACTAAAAATGTTCTTTTTTGTTTCTTTTGGATCCTGATTATGCCTGTGACCAGTGGTGGGGGAAGTATTTTGTTATTAAAACAAATAAAACGTTCCACTGTAAGTATATTCTGAAAAATGCACTTAAAATATTGAAAAATAAAAGTTCCAGTGACGGTTGCAACAAATTATCATTATTTACTTTGCATAAATCTACTGATTATTTTCTCCAATAATCAATCAACTTTGTGGTTTGTAAAAAGTCAGAAAATAAATCAAGAAATGCTGTCACAATTACTTAAAGCCTAAAGTAACACATTCTCTATATGCATAAATATTAATATGTAAAGTAACTGGTTACTAAACTGTCAGATAAATAAACTGTAGGAAAATCTATAATATTTCCCTATTGAAATTTTGTAAAAGTATTCAGTGGCATAAAAAGATTAAGAGTAAGATTTGTGCTTTTGTGTGACTGTAACACACCATGCTCGCAGCAGTGGAAGCACAATTTTGTGCCCAGGGAGCAGTGGGGGTTAGGTACCTTGCTCAAAGTCACCTCGGTTCTGTTGACCTGGGATTCATAATCAGTTTTTATTGCTTCCTTTAACTAAGGTCTGACATAAATTTATAATTGATTGAGATTATTTCCCATTGTTTCTTTTCCTTTTGTTTTTGTTTTTTCTTTTATTTTCTGTCAGAGCTCTTTGTAAGCTGTGGTTTTAAAAGGTGCTATATAAATAAATGTATTATTATTATTCTTTTTATTATTATTATTCTAACCGGTTGCCTGATTCTCTAATCTCTAGGCCATGGGCTAGAGATTAGAGAGTTAAAGACTAAAGTAAAGTGAAGTACAAGTACCTTAGAATTATAGTACAGTACTTGAGTGAGTGTACTTAAACTGTACATTTTACTGTCACTTTACTTCTTTTTTTTTTTTTTTTTTAAGTTAGCTGACAGCAGCTGTAGATATGTATCAGAGATGGAGAGATTGTAGAGGTACAGCAGATAACAGGAATAAGTGCAATATGTTAAAGTGAACAGTAGATGGCTCCAACAGCATCTCAATTGTTGAGCTCTAGGTGGAAATTAAGTGAAGTAATTTTCGGTCCAAATGTCATGCTTAGATGTTAAATTATAATTGAACTATCTAACATTAAAAAATAATGTTTGATCAAACATTGATTTTTTTTGTTTGCTTTTTGCTCCAGAGTATATCAACACAGTAAGTCACCCAGAATCGAATTAGCCAAATGTGAGAAATTAACTATAGTACAGACTAACATTTTGAAAGGGCTTTGTCCACATCAATCAGAGCAACAAAAAAAAGAAAAAAGCTTGACTTGTCTGTGGTTTTATACTTTTTGTCAGATAAATGGAATTGTGTGTGGCCTAAACGGCCTGATAAAATGAAAAACCTGAAGTTTCAAGTCCCTACTATTAGTTATGCAAGGCAGATAATCCATAAAGAGTTTAGTTTCATTATCTAGAGACACTGAAAAGGCCGTTGCAAGTTTGG
>JAOWBC010001052.1:7918558-7943057 GCA_028566105.1 Hypoplectrus providencianus | reverse complement strand
AGTTATGCAAGGCAGATAATCCATAAAGAGTTTAGTTTCATTATCTAGAGACACTGAAAAGGCCGTTGCAAGTTTGGGTTTTTGAAATACCATATCCAAAGTTTAGAGGTGCAGATAATCATCATTTTTAATCTGTAACATGCATACAGGAATAATTGTCTGTATCACAAAATTTGTCCATGTTTAAAGAAAACTATACACCATGTGTGTGTGAGTGAAGGGGTGTGTGTCTGCCGGAACTGCAGTATAGGACATGATGACCTTCACTGTCCGACTTGTGTAGCCTACTGTGCCACATTACTATTCTCCACAGTTTGTGTTTCTGTGTAGTCACGAGTGTGTCTTCTCTGGTACACCTGCAGATGTTAATGTACTGTACTGTTATTGGCATCGGTGTACGGCATGTCCTCTGAGCATGCTCAGTCTGGAGTCCTTGGTTACTTCTCATTCTCTCTTTTTATCTTTTCCAGCGAATCATCTTCATCTTCCTTCCCTTTTCTCTTCATTCATCCCTCTGTCTGGCTGGAGTGAGAGCCAGGGAGTCCATGGATAGAGCTTTAAATGGCTGAGGAGTTGTGTACCGGCTGGTTTCGCATCGTTGCAGGTACAGTAGGTAAAACCCCTTTCCTCACCTTTCAATAACGTAGTAACTTCTCAGCATGGATGACAACATACCAGAGAGTAAGGGATATAGGGCACTTTCCTTTCTAGTATTTTTGTTTTTTGGAAAGGTATATTGTCAGGGTGTTCTGTCCACACTAACTGATTCCTGTGGTTGAATGGGTTTTGTTTGTCTCTTCTGAGTGAATCTGCTTTTCCTAATAGTAAGTGTCTGCACATATGGCTGAGTGTATTACGTGTGTATCCTTTAACCTTACCTGTTTGTTGACCTTACTGATATTTTCGAGCCATAACGTTCATGTTTATTTGCGTTTGTTTGTACGCTGTGTGTTTGCATGTTTACTGTGCAATGTGACCTCTCAGAACATGCATGAGGGAACACTTTGGTACTGTCATTTAGATATAAAAAGATAGAAAGGGATGAAGTACTATGTACCGGTAGCAAGGAAGATATCATGAAGTAGATGGGTTTATTCTTATGGCATTCAAACACGCGTCTGTTTTCATAAAGCTGCGTGTTCTGTCTACTCCTTCTAGATCTGCTACTGTTCATATTCATCTGTTTTATTTTCTGCAAATTACCAAGGTTATTGCAGTGTAGTCTAGTCATTTTATTCTTTGCTGAGGCTGCCTTGTTGATTTATCTGTTATAGCAACATGGAAGGTTATATTTTAAGGTTATGTATACAACGTTATATCGATTCATCGAATGTTCCAACTGCATTGCCCAAACATCAATACATATTGCTGTCTTTAATATACACTTGTATTTTGCCAATCTTCTTGTTTTTTTTATGACAAAAAAACATTGGCACTTAAAAGGAATGTGGCACTTCATAGTGAAAAGAAGGTCTTTCGTTATTCTTTTTATTTATAAAAGGATTTTTTTTTAAAATTTAAATGTTGAAAGAACTCAAATTAAATGGAAAAATCACATTTTAGTGTTTTGTGAGTTGATATAAATGTATATATCTAATATTGTGCTGTAAAGAAGTGTGTGATTTATAGCCTAATGCTGAAGCACTTTAGTTAAAAAGCTTATGCAACATACCATTGCTAAAGGTATATTTATCTCATCCCATTGTTAAAGTAATCATTATTCACCATATCCAGTTCATTGTTGTAGCAAATCAACTAAAATAAAGAAAATGGCTTAACAAGATAAAAACTTTTAATTTGATAAACAGGACTAAAAATAGGAACATATTAACAAGACTGTGGGACATAACATTGTATAAACTGAATTAAACTACTTTTTTAGGCTGACTGTAACCTAATAATTTAAAAATCTTTGTATATTAATCCTTCTAAATGTCAAATGTATATATTATTACTGAATGTTTTTTGTTTGTTTGTTTGTTTTGGTTTACATTTGTTATGGGGCTTTCACATAAAGTTAGAATTTCCAGTTGAAATACACAGTCTTATAAAATATGTTGAATTTATACAACTTGGACAATATCGGAATGCATATGAAAGGGAGATCTAAATGTTTTTCAGAGGGGAGTTGTCAAAACTGCTCATCAAGATGTTCATAAATGGCAGCTACAGTAGCGTGAGTGTGATTGTCTAATCATCTCTATAGTAAATGACATAAGTCTGCCTTTGTTCAGGCTTCTTCTGCAGTTCCAAAACAGAGCTTTATTTAGCAAATCGCCCTCCCTTCCTTCTCCCCTATCCAACACTCCTCCACTAGCTGCCAACCAAGCTGCAACAGACATGCTAAGTAAAATAAGTTTGACCTCCTCGGCAGTGAGACTGCAACATCCTGGAAATGGTAAATATCTGCCATGAATGTCGGTGAACACTTGATGGCAGTGCAGGAGAAGATGCTTTTGCTTCGCAGCCAAGTCAGTGAGAACTGTTGAGGTGAGGGAGGTAATGTGGAAGAAACAGGAGAGGCAAAGTATGGGGGGGGGGGAGATGCAGAGAGAACAGAAAACATGAGGTAGGTAAGAAGACAAAAAAAGGGGGAGGCAGCAGAAAAAATCAAAAATGTGAGAGGGCATGGAAGTCACTAAATACAGCTTTAGAATAAAGGGGGAGAAGGAAGGGTGAGGGGGAAGGGGGTTAAAGCTGGGGGCAGGGTGAGATGGTGGGGACCCTCTCTTTTGGAGCATCTGCTGGGTGTTAAGACAGAGGAGCTGGGTAAGGAGTGACAGAGGGATGAAAGGAGGAGGAGGCAAGTGACTGAATGAGGCAGCTTGAAAAATAATAAGACAATAAACAGGGAAAGGGAGAAATAAGTAATTGAAAAGAGAAGATGTGATAAATGAGTGAAAGAGAAAGACATTTGAATGGAGGGACTCACTATCACGTTCGGCTTGACCATGGAGGTTTCATGGGGAGTGTATGGGGAGGTGGGGGTGGGCTTGTTAAAGCATGACTAGAAAGAGGAGGAAAACATACTGGGATTCGCCATAAAAACGCAGTGTTTACAGTATAAATGCTGATATACAGTTTTTAGTAACTGTCTGGCCCATTGCAGCTATACATGGTGATTTCCTATCAAGGCTTCCCAGTCTTGCTGATCTCATGAAAGGGTTTAGGTTTCTTAAAAAAAAACATTGAAAACATGACGTAATGTATATTTCTCTCAATATGTTTCAACACAGATTTTGTTCTTTCTGAATAGAGGTACTGAGTAATATGAGCCTAAATAAGAAAAATCAAGAAAAGATGTGGGCTTTCTGGACAAAGCGGTAAAAAAAGCACATGTAGAAAAAAATTACATAATGTATGCCCAGCTGGTGCAACATTATTGATTTGATTTTGTATTTAGTTATTTTATTACCACTAGTTCAGTATTTTTATCTGACAGTCAACATTGTTTTAACTTAAGATTTGAATTCTTTATTTAATTGATGTTGTATGTACTGATTTGTCTTTCCTAGTTGCTTATATTTTGTCTGTCTTTGATAAAAGATACTTAACACACAATAATCGACATGAATATTGCAACTTCTGTTTGTGTTTTTATACATGAACGGAGAAATTACTTTAAATTAAGCTAAATTATTCATTTGTTATCCTGGACTTCATGGCTTATTCTTTGCTAGCTAGCTAGAGAGGTAACATGCATAACACTCTTAGCCAAATATGTAGAATTACAATGATTACTACTTCCCTTCAGCATGTCACTTCAGCAAACAACAAAAATAATATTCCTCCCACTAATACTAATACTAATACCAGCAGCCTCAATTTAAGTGCTATATTTATTCTTGTCTCATTCCAGATTTTAGTTTTCTTTCCATCACTTCCATCACATTTGTTGTTGTTGTTGTTTTTTGGTTTGCCTAATTGTTAGTCTCCTCTGCTCTTTGGTTTGTCCACATAAACATTCACTCCCTCCCTCCCTTTCCCCCTCTCTCTCTCTGCACCCTCTCATAGAAAATTAATCAGCACACACAAACACAAGCGCACACCCCTCTCCGGGGGCTGTTCTGTCATCGGCCCTTCCTGCTTGTTGGTTGAAGCTGTAGCCTGCGTTGCCATGACGTCACGCCGATCGATCCTAGTCCCGGTGCAGTGGGAAAGCACAGGGACAGAAAAAGGCAGTGGAGTGAAACAGACTGGCAGAGAGAGGGAAGGGGAAGGTGGGAGGGAATAGGGAGAGGAGGAGAGAAAGAGAGAGCAGAGTGAAACCACACCTTATTGCCAGGAGGGCGGGACACATACAGGCAGCACAGACAAGCAGCTACTACAGGAATAGTCACTGTGCAGGAGGGTGCAGGGCAAATATTTTGTGCAGTGATGTGTTGTTAAAGAGTCCTTGTGTCTGTGTGTCCTCAACATGGGTTGTCACTTGGTTCACACCTTCATGTTACTGCCTCCGCGAGCAAAGAATTAATGTCTTTACAGCTGGGAAGGCAGCCCCGGCACACTGCACTGACATAAGGTAGGGTAGAGGGGAGGGGTGCATGCCTGTTTATGTGTGTATGTTTATTGGATTCGATAATCCTCTGTGTTTGTTCTGTACATGTCGGTTGGCCTTTTTTCTGTCTCTCTGTTTGTGCGTGTAAACATGTGTGTGTATTCAGTGTATGTGCACAAGTATTTGTCAAGCAAGAACAGTTACTAATGTGGAGTTCTCTTGAGCCATGTTGTCAGGAGATTTAAGCAGTAAGCCATGTGACTCAACAAAGGGCTGCAAGGATTGGCTGAGGCTATCTCTGACCTCAGCAAACTGCCTCCGCCCCTCCTCAACACTCCTTCCCCCCTCCTGCCAAACACGCATACACACACACAGCCCTCCCTCTCTCCGTCTCTCCGCCTCCCTCACTCCCTCTCTCTACCCTGCCTCTTTTATTTATTTTTTTCCTCCAGTTAGGTTTTCCCCCCAGCTCTCAGCATCCTCGGCTGTATGTGTAGGTTAGAGCCGCAGTAGCAGCAGCAGCAGCAGCAGCAGCAGTAGCAGCATCCATGGCTTAAGCCCCAGCTCTGATCGGCAGCTAGCCCAGCCCGGCCAGGCCCCTACCCCTCCTCTCTCCTGTCTCTCTCTTTCTGTCTCTCTCTCTTGTCCTCCTGGGCTAGTTGACAGGCGACGTCTGGGGGTGTTGGAGGCTCACTGTTAGCCAGGGCGTTAGCCACATGCACACGGCTGCTCTGCTGCCCATCAATTCTACTGTATCTCTTTGGTAACCGGGGGATTCTTCTCCTCTTCCCCTCCCCACGCCTCCTGCTTTCATTTCAGGCTCCTTGGAGATAGAGGAATGCAAATCTGCAACCATGATGGAAGGTAAGAACATTTTTATTTTTTTTATTTTGTTGTACCCTTTTCTGTTGTTATACAGGGTAATCCCCCTTAATGTCCTTGTCCTACAGTGCTTCATCTGCTGGCAAGCGTGTGTGTGTTTGGGAGGTTCAAATGTCATAAGCTGCCATGCTATTTTGAGTGCATACATTGCGGTGACTTGCCTGTTATTCTTCAGAAAAGGGCATAGCCACTGAATGTCTACCACAGAATCACAATGGTGAGGCTAATTGAACCGTGTGTACCTTTGTGAGTGTGTGTGTGTGTGTGCATATGTCTGAGTACCCCCCCCCCCCTTTTCCCGCTTCCCATCGTAAAGGATTATTTGGATTTATTGTGCAGGAGGGCTTATGTGCCCAGCTGGCTCACTCGTATAAATTCTCTTTGTATGTTCTCTGAAACACGTACCCTTACACACACATACACACCGTACCCTATGACTCTGCTGAGTATCTCACACTACATTGCCATTTTTACCCAGCACTCGTGTTGATTACATATCTGTACGGGTGGTTGCCTGCGTACATTCATACCCACCCATGATTGGACTGATCCATCTCTGTTGGGTTGAACACGTTGAGGAAAAATGAGAGATGATGATTGTTTTAGTTTCATGTCCCTTTAATTGATGACATCATCAAGGGGAAGGCCAGTGATGGAGGGATGAATCCCTACAGCTCTGCAGCTGGCAAACGAAGCCTCCCTTCATCCATCTGTTTCACATGTTATCTCTTATTTCTTATTGTTCATATTGTGCAGGCCTCCTATATTACAGCTACTTAAAATCATTTGTTCCACCAGAACAACATAGATATGTTGACTCCTATTGAATCAACCTTGGGTTATGTAAGCCTTCACAATTCATGATACACATGCAGCACTAAAGGCAGTCATCATGGGAATATGTGTAGGTCACAGTCGCTTGCAATATGTACCTTGTGCAGTACTTGCATTTCCTCAATCTGGTCATTATTTGTCTGTTTTTACAAACAATCTAGACGATATTGTTACTTAAACCTGTTTATTCCAGTGCATTTAGTGAATGCACTCAATGCCACTGTGTCTGCTGCTAAGGAAAAATCTCATTAGCTTGCTGTCTGGTTGTGTTTGTGTACATCTGTCAGTGATACGGAAGGATTTTTGTTTTTCCTGCATGGTCTGGTATTGGCTCTTAGTGATGCCTCGCCAAAGAATAAAAATAAGAATTGTTTCATAGTTACATCATAGCCAGGTTATTTTTTTGCATATTTTAAGGAAGGACAGAAATATATATATTGTTTTTAAAGAAGCATCTCTCAAATCTAGAAGTTTGGTTTTGGTGATTTTCAACTCTATATAATTTGCAGTCCTAAACCACAAGCACCGAGTTTACTGGCTTCAGGAATGGTCTGTGTTTCTGTAAATTTGTCATAGAGGGTGATGTGATGTTATGTTTACTTAGACGCAATTTCCAAGTCGGCAGCACATTTGGCAGCAACAATAATTTTATGACAACAATTACAACTAGGACGAGAGTGGACCATGTAACAAACACAACGCTGATTTAGTCATTCTAAATCGGGTTTACCCAAAATAATGTAGCACTTACATAAAACACTGAAACAAACAAACAAAATCCAGTTAAACCCTACATGGATCACTGTCACCTTAAAAGTTACTATAATGCTGTGCAATCAATTTAAATGATTTGTTGACCAAATGGGTCAGTAGCTCGGTTGAACTCAGTATCTTTGCAAAGCTCCAATGACCAGTTTCTTATTTGTAGGAAGAGACTGTGATTTAACCATTCTTCATGTCCGCTCTTATTGTTAACCACACATGCATGCTAAATAAAGGCCTGTGATTACTGGCCTGCTAAGTGAGGTCAGAGTAGATCTAGATTTAAATTGAATGAATGACATTGTAATCATTTGAGTGGCTGATGCAGCAGTAACAGCCACTCATGAGTGTTGATAATTGTATTTTAAACTGCCATGCTACTGTATCATGAAAAACACCTGGCCTGACAGTCTGAAGCAATGACAACAACCAAAGCAGCCTCACGGTTTGTCACACATGCATCATTGTACAAACTACTAACTGCTCAGAAGGTTATAATTATGATGTTGACCATAATAAATACAGCTACACCCTTTTCTGCTGTTGTCACAGTTAGGACATAGCTGTGTTTGTAACACACAACCACCTTGTGTACAATCACTGGGCCAGTATCTGCACAATACATAATTATAATTATTTGATTTCTCAGAGAAGTAATAACAGACCACACAAGCTGGTAGTTAACAATCAACTCAAAATAAATCATAGTTTTACCTTTGGTTTTTAGTTTGTCATACATTACGCGTCTGGAAGTAAAATCTGTGTTGTGCTGGTGAGTAACATATAGTTATTGTGGTGTGATCCCCCCCCCAAAAAAGTGATCAGAAATAATTGATTGAACAGTAAGTTATTTTTTCAGTCTAAAGAATTCTCCAACTTTACTTCAGCAATAAGGAAGGACGACCTTATCTACAGCTCCCCCTCCCCTGCATGAGAGCTGTCCTGTCATCCGCTGCATTTGTCACGAGCCAAGTTGTTAGGTAACAGTTGTGAAGAAAAAAATAGACCGTCTGCAAACCGCTTCCCGTCCATTAGCATGGCTAGCACAGGCTTAGCATGGACTGTGTGAGGGCAGGATTACAGTCAGGTGTTAAAATTGGATGCTAATCCTTGTTAGCTCTGCTTTTTGAAAGCCTCATGTCATGGCCAGCATGGCTCTCTCCCTGGGTAACACACACAAGACATGGGATGTATCTGTCTTTTAGTTTGGGGGGTGTCATCACTGACACAAACTATTAATTGTCTGACACTCTCACGAATGACACTACATAGCTGGTAGAAACAGGGATGTTGTGCTAAATATACCTGTTGATGAACAATGACCTTCAAATGATGCTCACAATAAGGCAGATTGCCTGCAATAAATCCGCAAATCAAACATACTTTCTCAAAAGCATTTTTACCACTGTGTTGTCTGCTGGCAACCCTCTCCCACTCTAATTTACAACGCTTTTATAGTACTTACTATAATCATTTGTTATGAATTTCCTGGGTTAACTGAAAGGGGATTACTGTTTCAGTGATTGTACACAGCATGTATACATCATTTAGAGGCAGATATCATTTTAAGTAACAAATCTCTTGTATGCTCTTCTGTAATCACCAGAGTCTGTACTTTACTGTGGTGGTTGTTTTACCAGTGATTTACTCAGCTCTCAAGGTAATCACACTGGTGCAGCATGGGATTCTTGATCCCTTTGGATTTTGATGGTAGGAGGAGGCTCAGTCATTTCTAAGAAAGATTAATGGATACATTTCTAACAATTAGTGCACTTCTAAACTCTAGATCATCAATGACTACTCTGTTGTAGGGGCAATTAATCCTTTAAGTAAACCTTTGACCTTCCCTTTAACACTACTATAAACTGAAGCTTTTCCTTGTGTAAAGGGCCAACTTCCATGACATTTTCTTATCCTCCCTAGAATCACAAGGACACCCTCCGTTGTTGCACCTTCGGGCTATCGTCCGTCTACAGAAAACGTCTCGTAATCTATTTAGTAGAGGGTTGGAAAGTTATTCAGCATAGTGATGCTCCCAATGGGAAAAAAACCCTTTTGATTTAAATGAACCCATGGCATTTCCTGTTGTACCAACATTAGGGAAAAGTTACCATTGTGGGCCCGACACAGACATGGACTCTTAAGAATAGCAAAATCAGTATGCTGTTAGTAATTCTTCAGTATGTTGTTGCAGAGTTTTAGTGATTCCTTCCAGCAATTTTGTGGGTTAGGGTTAGCCCTTACCCGTTAGAGCAGCCCGTCGTGGCCACTAACAGAGCCTCAGACTTGTAGTCTTGTTAATCCTAGTTTGTAGCAGTAGGAATCAGACTGTCACAGGGAGGCCTAGTACTTAGAGCTTGCCTGGCTGAAAGTTGGATAAACCCTTCTCTGGAATGCTGCAGAGTAAAGGGCAGTGAGGACACAAGGCCATATGGTGGGCTCCACTTCAGTCCTTTAATGGTCTTTTACCGATCTTTATATGAACCCTGAGGATTGTTTGTTTTTGTGATGATAGTCTTTTACCGATCTTTATATGAACCTTAACGATTGTTTGTTTATGTGATGATAGCTTGAATGGGGGATTCTCAAATAATGAATTATTTAATTTTGATCACTTTTTTTTTTTTTTTTTTTTTGCAACGATACAGTTAAAAGCAAATTAGGTTCTAAAATCCGTATATTCGGCTGGACTCTTTGCTTACAGGGGCCATGTCCGTTGTGTCTGCAAGTCAGAAGCTTGTCTTAGCATAAAGGATCATCTCTTTCAATTGAGTTGTAATGAAAGCAATATGATATTGTGACTGAGATCCCTGTGAAATTACTGTTGTGCTGAGCTTATGAGCCTAGGAGTAACACTAGGTCTATGGTTTGACATCAACTCTTCACTATTATTGGCCATTTCCCTTTATTTATTTTTTTTCTTCTTGTTGCTAAACAGCTGTTGGCATGAGCAAAAAATTGTATCTGGGTTCTTAGACATTTGAGTTTTTTTCTGTCAAATCAAATTGAAAATTGCATCATAATGCGTCATAAAACACCAAATAAGGCAAGGGGAGTAAAATGCCCTTGCTTGGACCACAGTCATCTTGCATGGCTGTGATCCTAGATTTCTAAATGATAATAATAGTATAATAATAATAGATTTATGGCAAAGTACTCAAAACCATTTCTGTGGTAGTTCCTACTACATTGGATGTCTCCGTCATTTCATTGTATCATTATGAAACAGACAAAGATTCATAAAATAAAACAATACTTCCTGCAAAAGAGAAGAAAGTGATATCAAATAGCGTATCACTGGCCAACTCTGCTCTCTAAACCATGCCATCCAATAGGCCCAAACTCTTCAAGGACTGTTACCTTATGGTTTCCCTAGTCAGGAACATGAGGCTGACTCATGTCTGTTTTGGTAATGAGCTAGTGCAGAGGCTCCCATGTAGATTTTTTTTTATTGATTTCTAAATAAATAGAAATTCAGTGGGTTGATGTGGGCACAAAAACATAGAGGATGATGCACCAGGTCTGTCTATGTTGGTGAAACATTGTTAATGATATACATTTCCTCTTGAAGCCCTCTCTGCAAGGATTGCTACTTTGCTCCCCATTGCAGACCCAAATGACTAATTTAATGTCTTGCCACTGGCCCAAACAAATAACTCATGTGGGCTGATGTATCGGAAACAGCCCTGAGTGGCCTTGCAGAAAATTTTACGATGGAATGAAACAGAGCAGCACACCGTCTTTGAATGTAAAATTGTATATCCCTGCCATCTCTTACTTATTCTTCATCCCCGTCCCCGTTTGTTCAGGTATTACTCTAGTAATCTGGTTCTTCATAGAAACAGCCATGCACAGACCTATAAACCTATCTTTCCTTATTTTCATAGCAAATAAAATCAGTATATATACTCACCTTGCATAAGTTTGAGAATATTGTTGTCCATTGGTAGGAATAATAGGATATTCTGTAGGAATTTGTGGAATTTCACAAAGGAAGGAAATATTTTAATAATATGTGATTATAATAGTGTGTCAAAATAATAACTGTGTACGCTGACCTGCTTTCTTAAGTGGAAAATAATTAAATGCCTGCGGGTTTTCAGCTGAGCTGAAATCATAGAGAGACTTTGTGTGTTAATTGAAATATGGACAAGGGATGGGGAGGCGATAGACAAAGCTACTTCTGACGCAAGAACATTTTCTGGAGTGAAGTGACAAGTCTGAGTCACTGGCATTTTCTAATAATAACATAAGTGTGTGCTTTGATGCTAAGGAAACATCAGGCAACGGTGGCGTGAAAAAGGGCTTGTGTGTGGCTTCCTCATTGTTGAATGTGTCGCAGTAGAATGGGTCCATTGTGGCCATGCTTGACAGTAAGTTTGACAGAGAACTGGATGAACTTTCCCACAACAAATAAGACACGCAGGGACCAAGCCTCGGAAGAGGAGAAGAGCAATGGAAGCAATCAGAATGATTCTGCTTGGTTTTGTTCACTCCCCTCCCAGCACTGGGGTCTTTCATTCATTCATGAACACAGCAGCACAGCATCTTCACAACAGTTGTCCAAGTTCCATCTTGGGTAGACAAACACTCTTTCTCAGTCAAACACATGCATATTGACAATGTTATGTAATGATGCCTAAGATTCAAAGCCAGATAAACAGACATGTTTGTGTAATCTTGTGGCAGCTGGAAAAGATGAGGGTCTCTCACAGCATAATTAAACAGTTTCTTTGAATAACATGCTATCAGATCCAGCTTTAAAATCTATGTTGTCAGATATGTTCACAGACAAACAAAAAAAACTGTTTTAAAACAGTACAGTAGTTAAAATGACAGACACTGCAGTGTTGGAAGAAGAATTCAGAAACCTTAAGTAAAATTATTAATACCACACGGTGACAATACTAAAGTACAAGTGAAGCTCCAGCATTGAAACCATTCTTAAGTAAGTTTCAAAAGGAGAAGTAGAAGAAGTTGTCATCTATATTCTGAATATATTATAATTGCCATATCATATGTCATTTTAGCTAATTTACTTAACTGCTTCATAAACTTGATACTTTCCTCCTATAATTCTTACTGAATAGATTATGGTTTAATACGTTTTAAATTATACTGGTTTATTTAGATTGAAATATTAGACATAGGACATTAAAAACAAACCAGGAAGTAGTGGAGACTGTTAACCAACAGGAATTGCTGTTTTCATCCCGACAGGGCCCACACAAAGATTAGAGGATGCTGCTGTCAAAACAGTAGGTGATTTGATGTCAAAGATGTGTGGCCTAATTTAATCAGTGACTCTAGTTTTATCATAAAAGGATGGCTGTGTTTTGGGGCTGCTGCTGTCACACTGATGCCATCACTGTGATGACACCATGGTGGGTCTTGTGTCATGGATTGTGACTGTGAAGCTGAATGGAAGGTCTCTGATTGATCTATCAACAAGAGAGTCAATGAGGTGTAGTTCCATGCCCAGCTGATGATCTTAATGTTGTTGTGTGAAACAGTGCATATGTCGTATTTGAATTGTTTGTTACTGTGCTGGGCTATCTGTTTGATTTACTCATCATCTGTGTGTCTTTTAACACACGCTCCAATGATGTGTTCAGGTCACAGCCTAGATCCTCTGTTAGCCTAACTGTGAGGATTACAAGTCCTCTCAGTATCTCTCTCTAAGTCCTGCTAAAAAACTCTGCTTTCATAATAGTGTCTTTTTACAGAGTCTATTGCAGTGCAGCCAGGAGGGCAATCCACAGTACCCAATTAGAGGAGACAGACAACAAGAGAGACACAGAGAAAGAAGCTGACACAAGCTGGGAGATGGATAGGGAGAATGAAGAGTATGCTAGAAACCAATTGCCAGGAAGTGGCAGGTAAACACAATGAGGAGTGGGGGAGATAGAAAAGGAAATGAAGTGAGTTAAAATGTCCATGTGGAATAGCGTGAGAGTGGAAGAGATGCACAGCAGAGAAAGCAGCAATGCCTGTCAGAGCGTTGGAGGGAGAGGGCAGAGGACAGTACAATCATAGTGAAAGGCCTGTATTTTGTTGAGTCACTTCCTCGTTTGTGGCTTTTTTGGAGTGGGATTAGTTCCTGTGGTGGGAAGGGGGGCAAAGAAATTTTTAAAGGGGCCTGTCTTTGATTTTGTTCTGTTTTTATATAATTCTATTTTACCCGACTTTATCTGGATTTACATCTTTCAATTCAATTGTTATAACTAGCTTAGACAAGCTATGGCTAGTAGTGCAATCACCTTGTGAGTCTGTGTGTGTCATCATGGCATAATGTCATCCATATCTAGATATGCCTGGGAGCAGGAGCTGGAGCAGAAACCATGATTCTTTTTTATTGGTGATTCTATGTCTGTCTATCTATCTAAGACATCTATTGTATGTCTGAGTACAGACAGATCTCGTTCGAACAATACAGTGCGATCCTGACACTTCTGAGGTGTTTTTTGAGATCCAAATGCGGGATGACTTTGAGGATTGGTGTGGTCCGAGTAAGAGCACTAGAAGTAAAAAAGGAGGGGCTACTGACTTCCCCACTTTATCCCCCTCTAAATTTGGCGTTGCAGCTGTTGCAATCGAATCACAAGATGCTCTGTAGCTATATTTTACTGTCACTTACAATGGCCTTTTAAGTAATGAAAACAGAAGGAGTTTTTGTTTGACAAACACTATAATAATTGAAACTTGAAACCATTTTTAAATGGGAGCAGGATCTCTCTTTAGAAATAACTAAATAATCTCTATTGTTTGGGAATTCTACAGGTAGTTGAGGGGAAAAACGACATCTGTATGAGCAGCCAGTTCCACATTTTCAAACTACTGTCGCTATACTGCTTCAACCCCAGTTGTGCTGTTAAGGTAGACACTTATTCACATTGAAAAGCCATTGCAAGTTGGTATATAAACCCATTTACCATCACACAGTGCTCTGGTGGCACGCACCCTCTTATGTTCCCACCATCTTCTGCCTCATCACCATCCCTTATCTTCCTAAGTACCATTCTTATGTTGAAAGGTACTTCACTATGGTCATCCACTGAGTATTTCTTAAGTCTTTCTTCCCTTCCTTGCACCATTTTCCTCCAGCACTGTATTTTACAGTAGGAAAGGAGGGGTGGGTAGACATGGTGGCAGGGAAGCCCCTCAGGGAAGTTGGATTTATTTGGCCATATAATATTAATGTGCTTGTCTGTATAATGTATTCAGCTCCCAAGCTGACTGTTAGTGCTTGGCTCAATTTCATTCGACTGTACTTAATTAATTTATTAACATGAAATCGTATTGCAGTTAAATTGATTAAATTTGTGTAGCCTTTGTCTTCTTAGTTTGTGAGAAGGTAGAACATCATTTTGAGTATGTACGCACATATGGGATACCTTTTTGATTTTGGAGAACCCATTTACCATCTGTAGCCTGACTGGACCTTTGGAAAACATGCTTTACCCCATCTTGCATTTTTATATCCAATTAGGGATTTCCTTGGTTTTGCTAGAATACCCTTCACCAAGCCTTGGGAAAAGGACATGACTTGTTTTGCAATGGGTTACATTCTACAGGATTAAAAAAATGTGTTGATGAGTGTAAAGTGATAATTATGCCCTCATTTATGTCTGCATTGTGTTGCTGTAAGGATTTTATCCTGATTTTGTCTCTAGAAAGATATTTCTGCATTTTTCTCTGGAAGCTTAGTTGAAAACCTGCATTGGTATGTTCGCTGAAGTATTTTAAACCTGACATCACACTTTATATGTGGGAGTAAAAAATATAGCAGCAAAGAACAGAATAGGCTGTGAAATACAAAATGGACTGCTGACATCACTTTTTTACGTTTCCTTTTAGACTTCAGATTTCATATCACTTCCTTCCTCCCTTCCCCATTTCATTTTATAAATATTTTCTTTCAGTACCCAGTTTATTCGAAGAAGTGGCTTTGTATTCATCCATGTGTGTGACAAATCCCGTCTTTGCCCTATCCGTGGATGTGTCTGGGTCTAGTATTCTCTGTGTATTTGTACTGTATGGCTTGAAGCCAGACCAGTGCAAACAGATGTCAGTTTCGATCAGCAAAGGATGCACTAGCACAGTGACGCAGAGACACAGCAACAGGAAGGGATTAGTAGCGTTTAGATTGATACTGGTTGGGTCGAGAGTTGTAGTGATGAGAGAGGGATAGAAAGGTTGCAGAGAAAGAGAGAGATAAAAAGAGAGATGTGTGTATTTAGGGAAACAGAAATGGGATTTGTGAGTGTTTCACAAGTGTTGGATGTGATTGAAGAGAGAAAGATGGCAATTTAGAACTGTCTCACCAGCTGTATGTGACATGTTTTCAGGCTTGTATGGACAATTTTTGTTTGTGTGAAACTTTACTGTGTTCTCCGTATACATTAGGCTGTAGGACTGGTTAACATTCAGCCCTGTGTGCAAAATCTGAAGAAAAATCTTTCTGCATTCTTGTTATGGAATGTAATGTTTACATCCACAGATTTGTATTACTCAGTTTGGGTCATATTAGGGTCATTGTTCTAGGCCTTCAGACCTTGAACTTTTCTCAGGAATTATCAAGTAGTCATGACTAGCATGTTTGTACAGGTGTGTTGTAAGTTAATAGTCATGGGCAACTAGTAAATGTTTGTTGACCACTGAGTCTGCTGTCTTGCAAACACTAAATGGTGTGGCTGGCGGCTCCTCTTTGTTCATAGTATTCATGTTCTCCCTGTGTCAGTGTGGGTTGTTTCAGGTTAAGCGGTTAAGGAGAATGAATGTCAGTGGTTACTGGGGTGTCATGATCGGACACACAAGTTAGTGACCTGACTAAATCAAATACTTAATACTTGTATTTTCACCCATGTATTATATATGTTTATATATAATAATTATATATGTATTATATATGTTTATATATAATACATATGTATATATGTTTTTTGTGTTTTAATAACATAAAATTAATTTCTATGCAGTTATCCCTTTTATTTATTTGTTTTGCTTTTTCTATTTATTTCTGTAGCACAGTGGTGCTTCACATCTTGGAAGATTGAAAAACTATAACATATGAACATTATTTTATGAAAAACAAAAATCCAGTTACAGCTAGGCTCTTGCAATAGAATTAGCTGTCCATACTTAAATTATGTAAACATGCGATAACTTCAACCACAAAATTATTGAGGTTCTATGTCTGACACTGTCAATCCAGTTAGAGATGAAAACATGCCCACAAATTCTGGTGCAACACAAAGTACTCACAAAAGGGGATATTGTTATCTATACCCCCAAAATGTGTTCCCATTATCCAAAAATGAAATTCTGTTAATCTAAGACTGCAGTTTAATTTGTAGAGCATTGAGGGTTTATCTCTGCACACAGCACATTTCTGTTTGCATGAACTGATGTGCTCATAGAGGTGTGCATGTTTGTGTGTTTGAGCGATCATAAATGATGCTGGAGACACTGTCCTTCTGCCAGTCGTTGTCCCAGCAGCTATCAGATGGATGACTCATAGCAGATAGGATTTCATTAGCAGACATCAGACCCTCCATAGAATAGAGGAGCCATTGATTTTCACCATATCAGCAGGGAGAAAGGAGAGAAAGGGGAGGCATGGCAGTAAGAGGTACAGACAGAAAACTGCACATCAGTGAAACTAAACCACACAACATAAAGCACCTGTCATCTGTAGCCCCACTGTAAGATATGCCGGGGACCACTGAAAGAAGAGTCTTTACTCCCTGACTACATTGAAAGATAGTCACATTGGATTTTTGATATTCTACTAGTCTGTGAGTCTTTTTTTATACCAATATCATTCTGCAGATGTTCAGATTCCCCAGGGTAGGACTTTCTAGACTTTTCTCTTGAAAACTGTTGCACATATTAATCTCAGTGGCACCTAAGCTCTTATGTTATTTTTTTTGTCTATAACATGCAGTGTTGCACTTTGTTGAAGTAGTAATCATTTTCACAGCTTGAATCCTCAGAGGAATTCCTCCATATCCACCCCCAGTATGTTCCAGTAACCTGCCACGATTCCAATTACTTTTATTTTTTGTGTGGTTCTATCGTAATCGAGCACTGCCATAAACAAAGATAAATGGGTTGAATCAAACAGATTAATTCTGTGATCAGTTGTTGAATATATTCTTCCTTACTGGAGGTACTTGTATGTAGGAATGATAGAAAAACTGCTGAGTATCATGTCTAAGTGCAGTCTTCAAATGATCCAATAATGTCAGTGCTTTTCAGTGTCACCCCTTCTGAGGGTAAACTTCCTTCTAGCCACGCTGGCTCATGTGACGTCAAAAGACAAAGGAGATCATGCTGTCTGGCGTGGATTATGTCATGCCTTCTCCTTCCTTTGTCTTTGAGTGTGATGTACTGAGGTCACCTAAGAGAACAGGCCTTTCGGATCTTGATAATGCATTGTTTTAAAGTCAGCACTGGAGAACTGACAGACTGATAAAGGCCAGAAAGGACAGACACACACTAGATTAAAGACAAGAAAAGACAGATGATTATCAAAGTGCCTTCAAGTAAATCCTTTTACACATCAGTGTTTACTTGGAATGAAAAATTACAGAAATATCTTGGAACAAACATAAAGCACATAAGCCAGAATTATTTGACACTTTTTTGTGTTTTCAGACTGGACAGAAGAAAATAAACAGATAGGGAGAAGGGATACAGGTAAAAATAAAAGGGAGTGGGAACTGTATTAAAGATGCTTTTCAGTTTCTATTGCTCATCACTCATACCAACATTTCCTCAGTGACTCAGCACCTCATTGACCTTGTATTCATGGCCTGAGTGATATTCATATTTGGTCATTTAGCATCATTTCCAAAGCCATGAGCAAGGCAGACCCATGTGATTAAAGCATAATTTGTCCAAATTAAAAAAAAGATTTGAGGAAAAGGAAATAACTCCCCTTACTTTACCACAATGTAAACCCCTATCCATAGCTGGTGAGGGCAAAGCATGAAAAACAATGTGTCCCTGTCTTAATTCTCATGAACTAAGATTAGGCTGTCTAACCAGCTTTAAGCATCAGCAGAATGTGTCATCTTTGAGGGTTGTTTGCAGTTGATTTGCATCTAACACAAATACATTGAACAAATGTTTCTCCACCTCTGCTGAGGGCTTTTTTTTCCCAGGATCACAGTTTGGTTTTGCCCCCCACCCCCCCGTGGCTGGTCATAAGTCTATCTGCAAATACCTGTATTTGCTATCATTAAGGAACTACATTGTGTTTGTAGTGAGCTGTATTTGTGTTTATGTCTAGTCTTCCACTGGTGTTGGAAAGCAACATCAGCATCCCCTAGCCTCACTTTGCTTTTAGTTTTATTACATCCCTATAGGATTAAAATGTGTATTTACTGTGTTTGTGTTCAAATCAATACTTTTATCCTAGTTAACCAGTCCCCTTTGCTCTTTAGTTACAGTAACATTATTCCTAAATTGAATTGTAAGATGGTTATTCTGGCTTTTTTTTTTTTTTTTTTTTTTTTTTTTGGCCTTAGAGCTAACTGATGATATGATAATCTCTTCCGTCCCTCAATAAAATATTTAGAATGAATGCTTTCTGCTTCATTACATTGACCTAAAATTTAAAGTCTTCCAAAACCGCAGTAATAAGAACGGGTGTTTCATATTCTATTTAATCACAGTATGAGCCTGAGAATGGAGCAGGCCTTAATCCAGCAGTTTTAACCCGTTATACTGCCTCGCTGGAGCACAGAGACAGAATTCTGCATGGTGCAAGCATTTATTCATCTGTTCCTGGGTGCATTATCATTTCTGTGTCTGTGCATGCATGCAACTGCAACCGTGCTTCATATACTCGAGTCAACCTGGCCTCCATTTTGCATCACTTTAGTGCAGCAGTCGTAGCAGGATTCTCCTGCAATGGCCCCTTTTTGTTGTTTTAGAAGTACCAGCCTGTGTTACATAACATGCAGTCACTAAGAACAATGTCTTTTTTCAGTACCTTTTGCGCAGCAAACAGAACATGTATACACAGTGTTAGCAGCACATGCTGACAGTTGTTGAACAAGAACACAATTCCAACTGAGACATACAGAGTTATTTAAACACTAAGTATATACATATTTCTTTTTTTGTGAGCCTGGTTTTCCAAGTTCCTACTGTGAGTGGCAATAGAAGGTTGGGAGGAAAATCAAACAACACTTGATGAGTCATAGTTAAAATGTATGCCTTTGCAAAGGCAGCACGTGGTTTGTTTGCACAACCAGACAGAGCCAGCAGGATAGCCATGTTCCTGGCTGGGGTGTTCTGCACTGTAATTTACTATGCCCACATTATATCTTCAGGAACTAAATGTATCTACCTACACCACAAGGGTAGGTGGATAGAATCCTAAGTCAACCTGCAGGTTATATAAGATTTTCCATAACAACAGATAGCAGTCTGTTAGAGTGACAATGGAAATGATGGTGCATTTCCTCAGAGGTCTTGTGGTTCTTTGTGGTGTCTTCACATCCCGTCTTTCTTCCTGCCTCTCACCCTCTTTTCATCACTGTTTCTTTCACTCCCCTCCTCTACTTTTGGAGAAAACCAGCACTCCATCCCTTGATGCTGTGAATGGCTCTTTATTTAAGGACTGAGAAGATGAGGTTTTTAATAAGATGTTGTCTTAATGAACCATCAACAGTCAGGACATTCCTTTCGCAACCCAAAACTGACCAAACCTATAATCTGGGTGTGAACAGGGAAGGGGTGGAGTCAGCAGTCTGCTCTAACCAGAATGGACTGAGATTAGATTTCTGGGAGGGAATAAGGCAGATGTAATCCACAGGAATTTGGGGCAGCTTTTCAGGAGCCTTACTCAATGAGAGGAACAGGAGATGGGGGAGAAGATCATTTGTTGTTTAATTCAGCCATGTTAAAGTAATGTTCAAAGCTTCTTTGCTTCTTTTGAATGTGCAGAGTTGACACACTGTTGTATTCTTCCTACTCTCATCCTTTCTTCCTTTTTCTGTCCTCATTTTCATAATTGTTTTTTTCCTCCAAACAAAATAATTTCCTGTGCTCCCTTTGGGCACATGGAAGGAGGACGTGACCATGCTGCATCTGAACTACTGATACATATCAACCTTCTGTCAGGCCTCATCTGGACAAGACCACACAAACACTCACACACAAAAACACACACACATAAACAAGGACAGCCTGACAACACATTGCGTGCAGCACTGCTTTCTGCTCATGTGGAAACTTTTCATTCTGGGCAGCTTCATAATCCGACTGGCAATCTACTGCATCTCTTTTTGCTTGTGTCTCCCATTTCCCTCCCTCATCACATGTACACATACTCACATGTCTTTTCACTGGCAAAAGCACCACTTTCATAGCCAGATCATGTAGCTGGCATGGTAACTGCAAGATGTCTGATTGGCTGCAGGGAAAGCAGTGCCCAGTCTGTCCACAGCCCTCTTTTATGTCTCTGTTTCAGTTTGAGCCTCATTCATTTTTTCATTACTTCTAAATCCTGCTGACCCCTTCCCCCCTTTGTTTCTCAAAGTACAAGGATTTCCAATTGAATGGTAAAGCATCTGGAGAAACACAATGAATAAACAAGGCATAATTGAAAAGTTGCTGTCTTTGGTCCTCCGAAAAACAGAATCCAGGTCATCATTTGAAAAGATGGGAACCTGAAAATTTATTTGAGCACTATTTTTTTTTTTTTGTCAAAAATTTCAATAACACAAATTTGTTAAATCATTTACATGAACTTGTGATCCTGTGTAATGATTTAGAACTGTAATCTGGGAGGATATCATGGGCACTTTTATCCTTACTTCCATCGCATACATGTTTTTGCAGTGATATTTGGGTTGATAACACTTTACCATTTTGGACAACCTAGGAAGAGATTAAAATATTTTTTAAAAATCCTCCAAAACAACTACATTTTGACATTATGACACCTCAAGGAATATTGTTCCTCTGTTATGGGTTTGCGATCACTTCTGTTCTAGAACCTGCTGATCAACTCCCTTATTTTTAATGTACCGATAGAAAAGCCTTACATCCTCCAAATTTTCAAGGACTGTAGTTTGTGGATGGTAAGACCAGGTTGTGATTATCCTATCAGCGTCAAGTTAAATCAGATGCTCTACTGATATGAAATGGCTATGATGGGCACTAACATCATCACACATGAATAAAGATGGGCTCAATAAATCCATAAGAGCTCCTTACAATTTCTGACAAATGGAAATGACCCAATGATGCAGATATACAATATAAAATATCAGTATATTCCAAATATGAATCAATAAACTCAATTAATTAATCAGCTAATCACTTTCTCAACAAGTAATTTCTTTAGTAAAACAAACCAAATTGTCCATAGAAAAAGTGAACATTTGATAAGTGGAGCTCTAAGGACTGTGTCTCTCGAGACTCTGAAGTGCTCAGTCTATTCGCTCTTTGCAGAATATTGGAGCAGTGCTGACCTATGTGCAACTGACACTCTGATGAATGGGCTTATCTTACTAACAGGACTTGTGGGAGGAGAGGCAGTTTATTAATTATATGCTGCTTTCCTCTCACTTTTATGTGCACACAGGAATGCAGACAAAAAAATGGAATGAAAAAGGGAAGGGATCAGAAAAATAGGATTCACAATATATGGTAAGAAGATAGGGGGTGTTAAGAGGTTACCATTTACCTGATTGGTTACTTGGTGCATTGGCTGACTGAAAACTGATTTGGCATTGCAAAGAGGGTCCATAGAGTGCACTGGCAAGACACATTTCCAGGATTATATCACCAACACACACTCTCAGACATACACCTATTTTATGGAACCTTTAAATAAAACTTGGCTGGGAACATAAAGGAAAAGTTCAATGGGTGTAATTGAGAGCCAGAGCAGAGTGTCCGTAGCATATCTCACTGTGTACAAGCTTCAGAAAAGGAATAGTTGCAGGGCTGCTGTGTCAGGTCACATTACAGTACAGGGCTGCATGATATTTTGTCTGTGCACAAAGGCAGATTCACTTTAGCATAGAAGTGTTGCAATGCATAGGCCTGTGTTTTAGCTTCAGAAGTAAACAGAAAGCAGATAAAATACAGTCTGATTCCAAAGTTATATTTCAGACCACTTCTTGGTATAAATGATCCTGAGCAGTTGTTTGGCTGTTTACAGTCTTGAGTCATATATTGTCATTTTTGGTATAGACCATTGAACTTTTAGCCAATATTGATCAAACTGCCTAAATCACTGAGCAGAGTAACGAGGCTGTTTTGTGTGTGGTCAAGGTTTTGTTAGCTTGATACATTCACACAGGAGATGGCAGAGACTAGTTGATCCATTTCTCCTTCTGATATATTAGTGAAACAAAAATCACTTTAAAACAGTATCGTGATGCAATTGATGCAACAGTTTTGAAGATTTTTTTTGTATTTGAGAAAATTCAAGAAAACATACTTGAACTGTTGACTGAAAATCTGTGTGTTATTTTTTCTACCCACTGTGTGTATTGTAATCTGTTTACTGCCCTTATTCATGCACTCACTCAACATAAGCTTGTATAAACGCAGGAAAGCATTTACCATTTGACTTTGATTTGGCCTTTTGTTCCACTATTAATACAGAAAGGTCAGTTGGTCTATCAGTCTCTGCATTCAGTTCATGGGTAGAGAGCAACAACTCTTGAGAACTAGAGGCCAGTTATAATAATTAGATAATAATTTTACCCAAAGCGTGATTTCATAACCCCTGACCTTCATCCAGTGCATAGTTAACCCAGACCCAAAGTTTCTTTAAGAAGCAAAACAAACAAAAAAACATCTGATCAACGCTTTCATGCTGTAAGATGTAAAAAAAAAAAAAAACACACCTTGCACACAGCTCAATATAACTGGATTACACATTGCATGTCATTTTGGCAGGTCTGGCTTTTAGTAATGTTTTTCAACCACAGTAGCCCATCAGCATTCTGAGAAGAGCTACCCTTAAATAGTGAGGCCTCGTAGCATCACTTACATCAGAAGTGGAGAGGATTATTTTATTAAAAGCAGAACAGAGAACAGCACTGAAGACTTGTCTCCATGAGAAAGATTTGCTTTTACTCTCGTATGACTTCAGCAGCCTATGATAGACTGTGAAAGTCAGATGGTCCATCAAATCACCTGGCAGGGTTTTTTTTTTTCTTAAGAATGTGACACACCAGCTTAGTATTAAATATACTTTATTATGAAAGTGTGTAGCTGCTTGGGGCTCTGTTCATGTCTCAGCTGTTTATTATTAATCATTATTGTCCAATCTGGTCTGTAAAATTGTAAAACTGATTCATCAGTGACTCATATCTGTGGGGTTGTGTTTGCTTCATATGCAGGGGTAGGTGTAGGCGTGCGTGTCTGTGTCAACTGTTTTCTCACCACAGACCCTCCATCTTTCTCCCTGCTCACCCCCTCCATCTCCTTCTACGTGCAATAGAGAGTTCATACTCAGTGCAAACACAGATCTACCGTCTCTAGAAAAAAAAAAAGAAATATCCATCCTCTCATCTGTGAATCACAATTCATTGTGTGCCCACACTGTCTTTTGGCTCATTTACTTTGAATCATTGTATTTTATATTTACATGGAGGGAAAATCTCTGGACAGTTAAGTCATGCTATGTTTGAGCATATTTGCTTTCCTAAAGAATGCATTCTGTGAATCAAGGCAGCCCTTGGTGTTTGGTACTTGGAAACATATTTTGACAATAATCACATGAATTGGCAAACAGTGCAGTAAGAGCCTTAAAATGCTGGGATGGAAATCTCAAGAACAAACATGGAGAAAAGAAATTTTATATTGGTATTATCTCATCAGCTTCATACGACCAAAATACAATCAAATAATTCCCTATTTATACATCAGGGGCTCAAAGCACTGTTTGATTTTGTTGATCAGTTCATTCATTCATTTAAATCTTTTTCTAAGCTTTGAAATCCATAATAATTTGCAAAAATCTTAAGATACAAATAAAATACACAGAGTTAAACAAATCATAACGGGCCAATACTCAGGTAAAGCAAAAGCGTACCGTGGTGATGTGATTTGAGGTTATTGCATTTAATTATTTCAGGTCCCTAGCATTTTTGATGGGTTGTATACATCTGTTTTTTGTGGCCACCTGGGTTGTGGTCTGGAGGGTAGTTAGACTAGCATATCAAAATGGTGAGTTAAATTTGTCTGAAAGTAAAGAGACTACAAACTGCGCTGCCAGCAGTACAAGCAACTGTCGCAGTTATGGAAAATGAAAAAGGTGAAGAAAGTTGTTGAACTAGGTAGATTCTAGTTTCTACTGTTATTATGCCAGTTATTCTTTGCTGCCATGCTGTTCTAGAGAGATAATCCTGACAAATATGCCTACAGGATTGAAACAGTGATCACCTGACATACAACATAGATTGCAGAAGATACAGGGGGTCATGTTCATCAATGGACTGGCTCCTGATGTTGTTGTTTTTCTACTTGGATAGAGATTTTTAC
>JAOWBC010001052.1:7902137-7918396 GCA_028566105.1 Hypoplectrus providencianus | reverse complement strand
TAAAAAATTGATATTACTTCCATTATTTTGTCTAGTTCCTTCAGTGCAAATTATATTTTGTACCTCACTTCAGGATAGTCTTGATCAATATGTTGTTGTAACTGTGCCAGACTGGAGCACTGAGAGCTCATCATGGTTTTTATCCCAGCCTCACATAAAAGAAGAGCGATTTTTTTCTTTCTTTTTTTTTAAAAGGTCTTTGCTGTTTTAGTCTTGGGCCACAAGACAAGCAGAAATATTTAAATTGAATTTGCTTGACGGTCAACGGACATATCAGGGAACTTTTTTAAGACCATTTGGAACTGCAGTACACCTTTTTTATGCATTGAATAACACAGCACCATGTCTGTCTGTTAGACAACCTTTGTAACAATGGTAATAACATTTTACATAAGCACAAGGACGTTGCAGTGATTCTGACTTTGGTATGTGTGATATTAGTCATTTCATAAAGATGAGGCTGCATAGTATAAAGTATTTGTATATAATGTCTATATCTTTTGAAGTGTTATGTCATAATGGCAACGTGTCTTTGAATTTTCTACCCACGACTGTTTGATCCCATCTCCTGCTACTAAACTGCTGTGCATTTATTAAACAGCAAGGACAGAAACGTGACACTGCAGTAGGGAAAAGGGTGAACTTGTTGTGCCTGTGCGCTGACGAACCCACTCGACTGTGGAGGTTTCTCATTTCGGTTATTTGTTTTCTAGCCAGCAGCTAAAGCACTTGCCTAAACAGCCTTGAAAAACCAGACAGTGTCATACAACCTGATGTCACTTGTGACCTCACTGTCCCACAGTCAGCCTCTAATGAGACAACAAAACATTTCTGTCTGATTATCAGTCAAAGGCTGATCTTAAAATTATTATTCATGCAGCCAATTACTTACCTTACAGGTAAACATCAAGAATTTTATAAATCCTTTCAGCATATTGGATTATGCAGGAAAGGGACACATATGGAGTTAATGTAGCCCTTAACACAATTTGGTTAACAATTTTGTTTTTATTTGTGGCTTTATTTTGCAATATTTTGCCTCTTTATGAAAACTTGCATGAAAGAAGACCCATTACTATGAAGAATTAGAGACAGCAGGTCCATTTAGCAAGCACACAGCATGCTGGTGATAGAGGCTGATGAGCATAGTGAGCGCACATTTGGAGAAAATACACCCAAATAAGACAGATGGCTTTCCTCTTCCCCAGCAACTCTGAAACGACCGCTGCTCAAGCTGAACTGATTGTTGAATGTCACTTCACACCTAAGCCAATGTGCCAGGTAACTGTGGCTATGAAATGCAGCATGTTTAAAAAGAGAACAAAGAGGATACCCTTCTCACCTTCTCACCGCTGTTTTATCATCTCATAGTAATGGGTTTGAGCTGGGCGGCTGCAGATGATATTTCTGGGTACTGTCATAGAATGTGGATGAAAGAACAGGGGATTTCTACTTTTTGTTTTCCCTCTCAGTGGTGACTGTGGTGATCTGTTTTGATAGGAGGACATGTCTGAAATAGATGGGGACTTGTCCCTAGGGGAGAGTTGAAAGCCTACCAGGGCTTTTGACAACTGTAGTTTGACAATAGCCATAAAAGCATTTCCTAAACTTTCATGCCATATATCTTCAATTAAAACTTGCAAACCAACAACCACACATTGAACACATTATGAATCACATTATCTAGCAAGACATAACCATTATTTTGATATCTGTATATGGCAAGTTGTAGAAAAAGCTGAAGTATCAGACTGTGACATGAGCAGGAGTGCTTTGAGCATGAGCTGGAGGCAGAGAGGGCTCTCGCTTCTTATATCTGCCTCTCTGATCTATGAAAATCTTGTGTCAATACATGGACAGACTGTTGGAAAATACATCTTCTCTCTGCATCTTTGTGCTGAAAATCCATGTTAAAAGCCACTTTGTTGGCTCAGCAGCAGGGTCATTTGCCATATAGTCCTTGGTGGAGCTATTTGGAGCCCGGGGATGGGAACCATGAGTGCTGGCTGTTTTTAGAGACGTGAGTGAGTGAGTGAGGGTGAGGGGAAGAGAAGAAGAGCAATGATCAGGGTGGAAGCAAAGATGCAAAGACAATCGCTTCAAATAATCTTGCAGCAATGGTTTAATATGTGGGATTAGTCTGATGTAGCGCCACAATGATTTGGTTATTATTGGTCAGGTCTGATTTTTTTTTCATAATTTTTGATGCAGTTGTGTAATCTGCATTTTACTGTCTTGAAGGTAGCACAAATTTCATCTGCTTTGTTAACTGCTATATGGTTGTATATATAAACATGCCTAATCATTTTAAATTGATCTTGTTTTTAATGTAAATCTTGACCTTAAAAGGAAATAAATCTGGTAGCAAAATGAAATGGAGTACAAAATTGCCTCTTCAATGTAATGGAGTAAAAGTATAAAGCGACAGAAATTAAAATAATCAAGTAAAATATATGTACCTCAAAATTGTACTTAAGGACATGTACTTAGTAACATTCCAGCACCATCTGTAACAAATAACAAAGTATTTCAGACGCACTTTGCTAGACCTATGGTTGATGTAGTCAAATACTTGTCTGTTTTTATAGTATGAAATTGTTCAGTCTATTAATGAAATGTTTATGCTTATTTATTTGCCTAAATGAAAATGAGAATCAGATATGAACTCAGTATTACATTCAAATAAAATATACAAAATGGAAGTAGAGCAGGGGCACAGATGGATGCATCATCACCCTCCTGGCATTCTCAAACATCTTTTGTTCATGTCTGCACTGCCGCCATGCTGCTATATGGTTTCTGGCTCTGACCCACTTTCCTTAGAGGTAGTTGACGTCACTCGATGAAACATCCCTCTCTCTCTCTCTCTCTTTTTTTTTTTTTTCCCAAGGGTGCATCTGTGCAAGAAAACAAGCATGTACCATCTAATTCCTAATGTGTGTCTGTGTATGTGTGTGTTTGAATGTGTTAGGTATGTTATCACGGCAACTGTTACAGTTGATGGCTCACAGTGCAGCCACCTGGACAGTACAGTCGAGGCCTAATTTTAGCATCCAAAGGCACAAACAAAAACTGACACCCTCTCTTTGTCTTCCCCCCTGCCACCCTGTCACAATCTCTTTCACGGAGACATAAGGTGATGGCTATTGATGGCATTTTCTGGAGGTTTCCCGGTGACATGCCCCCCACCCCTTACCCTATAGCTCTCTGTTTGTGCTGCCAGGTAATGAGACCAAGCGAGCATTTGCACACGCAGCTCCTCTTCTCTGTCAGATTCTTTCACCATCTTTAGGTTAGAAGCAGGAGGGCTACAGAGATGGTGACTTAAAGCCTAGACTAGCAAGGAAAATGAAGGTGGAGGGGGGATTGACTAAATGGCTTCCTTCCTTCCTGTGGCAGAGAGATATGTTGTAAATGGCAGTGGGAGACTCTGTGCACCCATGGATGGATTACTGACCAGGCCAATGACTACAAAAAGGGGCAAAAAACTATAAAGAGACAGTCCTGACTACAGAGACACACAGCTATTATAAACACAAACCAAATCATCACAGAGAGACACAAACTGTAACAAGATAGGCACAAAACAACTACAAATTATTTAATATCGAGACAAAATTACCCCAAAGAGACACAACATCACCATAAGGATACACAAAACAACTACAAAGAGCCACAAAACCACAGAAAGATGTGAAACAACCCAGAGAGAAACAAAACAATGAATAAAGAGGTTTAACAAATGGCCTTTTGCATGACTGTGCCCATGGGTCTGCTGTCTCATATCTGCCCATGTGCGCACTGCCTTGTGTGTTTATCTATAAAACTGTGTTTGCATCTAAGAAATTAGTTGATTTAATTTCACAAATATGACTTGCTGCTTCATATTGAAAGGTTTGTTCTGCGTGTGTGGACTAGTAACTGCTGACAGGCAGCATATGGTTTTCGTCAGCACATCCTGAGTAAATACATGCATCTATTTCTAGTCTCTTCTGCTCTTTCTCTCTAAGCAAACGCCTCAGTGTTCAGACTTCGAGGATTTGGCTCTACCCAGTTCTGCATAAACAGTGAATATAATAAGATGGTGGCTGCATTCACATAGCTGCACATCACATGTCTCTGAGTGATATTGGAGGATTTTTCTTCCTCAGCATCATTGCAGCATTGCAAGGTCATATAGTGTATCTGCCAGTCTTGAGCAGCTTTTCTCTCTTCACCTGCCTCCTTCTGCCTCTCAAGGCCAAGAGGATGGATGAGTCACTCCAACAAATAAAATCCTTTCAAACCTCCTGTATGCAATACGCCTGTCTATCTCTCTGTTTGTCTATTGTGTGTCAGTCTTCCTGTCTTGTGCGTGCAGTCTCCTTGTCGACTAACTGTTCCCTATACAGCCTGTCTGTCTGCAGGTTTTTACTTTTCTGTCTGCTTGTTTATGGCCCGCCAGCCGTCTTCCGGTTGTACTAATTACTTGTCTCCTTGTCTGCTAACCTGTCTGGCTGCCTGTCCTCGTGCTTAGTCAACAGCTTGACTCAATATCCAAAACAACCCGACACACCGTCTTCTAATTCTCTCATGCCATTCTGTCACCTGAGCATGCTCCGACATGCTTATTACACGTCTCTTCGTCTGCTTTCAACACAAATATAGATTAGGCAACACAGAATCAGATTTAGAAATGTTTGTGTAACATAAAGAAGCACAAATGACTATAAATAGCATTTAAAGGCCAAACTATTTTTAACCTAAATGTGTATGTGATCTACATTTTGTGCATGTGTATCTAGAACATGGTTTTCTTTTCAGTTTCGCTCCATGACTATGAGGTTAATGTAGTTTATAGGCTAATGCAGCGGAAAACCCATGGCAGAAGGAGACATTCGCAAGGCCATGAATGCTATTCAAGCTTGTGATTAAGACATGACTGATTTCAAGCAACTTATGTACTTATGTACTCTATTGTAGGTAAATTTGAAACACATTTTCCAGATTGATTGGTTTTCTCATTCATTCCTTCATTCCCATTCATTCAACAATACTCATTTAATTTCAAACTGGGCTGGAAATTAAATGAGTATTGTTCTGCCTGGCCTCAAAAACACATGTCTAAGTGACACTGAGCATCCATTTGCATACATCTAATGACATCAAGCACCATTTTTTGAATGAGCTCATGAGCACATACACTTACAGTTTAATTATGTGTTTCAAAACAGTACAATATGTTTAAGGGTAGTGCTCTTCCTGTCGGGTGAAGGGTGGGCCTAACAGAGTTATAATAATAACCCGTCGGGTGGTGTTCCTCCTGTTATGGGACTCCTTCTAAAGTTAGCTCGCCACTCGTCCAAGATTATCCCAAGATTCTATAATAATTTCAGACAACATATAAACATTATCTTGAAAATAATTCACTAAAATTACTTTTGGGTTCCTCAGAAACACAGGTAAAAGACACTTTTTTCTTTAGGTGCCCTCCAGTGCATATTCTTTCAATGACTAGCTCTGGTCAGTGTGCTGTTGCTCTTCAGTTGTCATGGAGTGTTTTTTTTTTAGGTTTGGCTGTGTCCTGTCCTGTTTGGCTTCATGTCCGTTGGCCGTTTCTAGAATTACATTACTGTGTCTTGAGAAGAGACCACTAATTACGTTAGCACTTGTGCTAGCATCCCTCTGAACGGAAGCCATTAAGTCATTAAACAGTGTGTACTGCATGCTCTGTTATTTCTTTCTCTGTTAATTAACCCGTACCATATGTATTCATGTATTTTTTCACATCAGTGTCACCTGACCAGCTTTAACTCCTTTAAACACGGGGAAATAATTTATTGCATTTTGGGTAAACAACACTGGTCAGCTAAATCCTTTGTAATATGTTTTAATACATCTTCAGAAAATCTTTTCTGTGAAACTGTGAAAGACATTGAAATAAAGTATAATGCTTATGCACATTTTAATCCGATGTAAAGCAGAATATACACTTTGAGTAGCCAGGGTGCAGCTGCCATGTGTTCACTGTCACACTGGAAACAAAATAGTCTTTCATTAGCACAGCTGTAAAGCTGTCAGCTACTGCTTGGGGGCAATTTATGATTAACAGGAGAGGGAAAAGACAGACCTCAGGAAAAAAAGAGAGAGGCCAGTAAAAGGGCAAGAAATCCAAAAAGATATTTATTAAAGACTTCAAATTAAGCCTTAGACAAGATGGCAGCTTAGAGAAATGTGCGTCTGACAAATTGGATTATATACATCCTCCTGAAATGAAAGTGAGACTAAGTGTCTAAAAACACAAGACACAGAATACAAATAAAGTTGGTATGCAGGAACAGCCAGCATACTGCAAGTTCCTTTGAGAGGATGAAGTATCATGGAATAGAATTATATACAACCAGCTTTGTGAATCAACAGGTAAACAGAGCAATGATAAGGGAAACAAATGTTTTTGAAAATCTTCAGGCACAAAATAAATAAATATACTGTAATAACTGAGGGAGTCGTTGAGAGAGATGAGTCAGCACACGGTGAAGAAGAAGCTGCAACTGAAGTGTTAAAACTCCAGCGGCTTTGCAGAAGAGCTGTTCAACGAACATTTAAGGCTTACTTCCTCTATTAAGCTGCAGGCCAAGAGAGCACATTGCGTCCTTATACTGAGACCTTCCTGACAGATGCCTCACCAAGATCAGTCTGTGGGTAACTGTCAAGCCACAGAGGGAAAAACAAATCTTTTGTCTGGATTCACGGAAATGAAAGCCTCAGTACTTTGGGGAGAGAATTTGTCTCAGTTATTTGGAGGAGGTGTCTGTATGTGAACACATTTTCTTTGTATCTGTAAAATACAACAGAATGACCAAACAACACATACGTACTCACAAGCACCCACACAAACTGCGATCACTCCAGCACTGTCCTAAAAGATTTGTTCTTAAAAAGAAACTCAAAAAGACCTGTATATTGGAACCCATAAAATTATTATATTATAATATTAATATTATAAAATTTCTGTGATTCACTGACACAGGGCTTGTTAAAAAATAATGCAGATTCTTTTTTCAATTATGCTTATAAAGCTTAAAAAGAAAAACTAATGAGGTAACATTTGTTTTTATTTTACTTTTGTTCAGTTTTTAGCCAGGAAATATATTTTATATGTCGTTTTAGATTTTAAAAGCTGCTTGTGAGACATACATGATCTCCAAGGGGTCAGATAACGCTGTTTGTAAGGGAAAAGTCCAAATCTTTGGGATTTTACCCTCAACAACATACAAATGTATTATGTTTTTCTTAGTCTGACACATGTTCATCTAATTTCCATCTCCTTCTCTGAGTGAAGACTTTTATGGAAACAGATGCTGCTTCCTCACACCTGATTACCTGTGGTGTCCATGAATACGTATCAACCTCTGGTTGCACATGTTTCTGCATTTGCTCCTAAGATTTCAGTGTGAACATGTCTGTAAACCTATGTGTGTATGGGGACAATTCTTTGTAATTATGAATTTACTGTCATAGTGTGTGTACTGTATGTGAGTGCATTTTTCTTGTAAATGGGCTAATATTAGAGCTGGGACGGAATCCATGAGATGGCTTTTCTGGCTGAGAATCCTTAATTGCCATCAGGCCTTCCTGATCGATTTCCCCATCAGGCTGCATGCTGGTGCAAAGATAAACGTAGCAGAGAAAATGTATCAGATGTGAGAAATGATGTTTTTAATTCATGAGTGAAGTCACTGGTGTTGAAATGCAGTACCAGGCACATCTCAAGAACAGGATCATGATACCTGGTGTGTCTATGTGTATAGGTGTGTGTGTGTGGATAAGCAAGAGGTAGCATCAGGTTCCTGTTCCAAGGCTCAGTGTGTACCTGCATGTGGTATGAGGGAGAGACAGGCTGATCATGAGATGATGTGACAAGTTCACGACCAGAGAAGGACGAGGAAGAATGAGAGTCGAGGAATTATCAGAAAAGAAATGGAGGGGGACAACTGGGCTTTTATTTGGGGTAAGAATAAGCTGGGAGCATTTGAGATTTGGCGTAATTGTACAAACATTGAGCCATTTCAGTGAAATGCAGCATGTAAAATTGTACTATAGTGTGAGCTACTTTAATGCTTAGTGAGATGATTTTTGTGCCTTGAACGTCTGTTTGTTCACTCAAGAGTACTGTACCTCCTGGTGATCTCATAACTTGTCATTGAAAATAGTAAAATGAAAAGTAAGAACACACAGGCTGTATCTGCATATCTTCTGTGAAAACTGAGTGTTCACAGGCTAAATGGGATGTTGTAGTAATCTATTTGGGTCTGACCACTTCTGCTCTTTGTTGTATTGTGCGCACCTCTTGCACTCAACTGGAGTTAGATGTTTTTGCTGTCCTTTCTAGGGTTGTTACGTTTTAAATTCTTAATTGAAATTTGATCAGTTATCAAAATAAAAAGCAATATCAGCATGTTTTTAACAATGTTGCTATATTGTGGTACAGTATAGAGTAATTTGGCTTCCATATCACACTTGTTACAAGTATGATTAAGAGAATTGTGATACCACTGTCTCTTACAGGATATAATGTAGTGTTTGTTTCATGACTTTGTACAGACTTTGCTTTTGCAGAGAAAGCTATTGCAAGTTTTTTGCAGCCAAAGAATATTAATTGTTGGTCTGTGAGCAACTCCATTAGCTGTGTCTGATTGGATGCATCTGTCAAAGCAGCACTGTCATGTGTACAGTAGATGTGGAGCAGAGGAACAGCTGATCTGCACGCACTTTTTCTGTAGCACCATAGATTAAATTTTCATATATCATCGGCTGTGTGGGACAAAGCATTCCTCTGTGCTCCGCGGCTCTCTCAGTTATCCTTGTTAAATTCTTGGTGCATTGATTTTTCTGGTACTTATGATTTCTCCATGACTGTCTGTCCATCTGTGATGACCATGACCACATTTATAGTTTCGATCAGATCAGACAGTGTTTGCCTTCACAGAGATGCAGCCAGTCACTCAATAATACATAAAAACGTCATCTTTAATCTCCTGGATGACAGATGCAGCACAGCTGACCCCACCTACCCTTTCACCCACCCACAGACACCACCTTTAAGTCATGCCTTTGGTGTTCCTTCATGCAATAATGCTCCCTTTTCCTCTCTTATTCTTTCCATAGGATTGAAAAAACGTACCAGGAAGGCCTTCGGGATACGGAAGAAAGAGAAGGACAATGACTCCACGTAAGTCCTGATGTAAAAATGAATAAATGAATGAAAAAATGAATGTGTAGCAGGAGCTTGCACATACTGTGTTCATTACTGTGGAAAGGATTACATTAAATAAGAGCAATAACAGGATTAAGTGCGGGTCTTGTCAAAATGAATGTTTGAGAGCTGCTTCCATTGACCACGCACAGCTAAAGCTCATAACCTGACAGTCTTGATATAGTAGATGGTAGAGTGGGCACTGTAATAATAGATCAGGTATCCTTAATGACATGTTATCATGGATCTATGAAATAATGCATACTTATAATAAACAGTCCTTGTGATGTTGCATGTTTGCAGACAGTTGATGTTATTTCTGTCACATAATGGCAGAGATTAATTAAAATGATGCGGACTAGTGCAGTTCCCATTCAAAACATGCCTGTTTGGAACAGGCCGTTTGCTTGGCTTCTGGTATTGTTGTTTGCAGCTTTCTTCAAATCACTCATCCACTCATTCACACTCAACACTGAGTGTCTTTGAGTCAGCATGAAGTCAGAGAGGGCTCTACAATGTAGCCAAAATCTAGGTCATTTCATATCTCCATAACAACATATATCACAATGCAGCCTGTTTGTATTTAATATATATATATTTTTTAAGATCAAAGAAATATTTAATGGACCAATTAGATAACTTACAAAGGACTTGCACAATCTGTTTTCATGGGGTATTAAGCCAATTTGTAACTGCATAGGACATTTAGACAAACTGTTAAGGTTTGTGTGCTGTAATATGAGTGTGACTGAAATATCTGAGTGAATCAATGTGTGGTTCTGGTGGGGTGAAAAGGTTTTTCCTTGAATACCCCTTTTAAATATTTCTGCTTGACTCATTAGCAAAGCATTTAATTTGAAAATGAAGAGCTCACATGATAAGCGACTTCTATGCTCTTCTTTTTTCTCTCTGCCTCTCTAAAATCCTGCAGGGGGTCCCCAGACAGAGACGGTGGTGTAAGTAACGGAATATATTTAATATATATCAGCTGATTAATGCATTTTTAAATTGCTATTAACTCTACATGTTTATTATTCTGAAGAGTGGTGATTGTCAGTTCATTATTTATTTTCTGTTTTTTTTACACTTGCCAGGAACCCCAAGAGGTTGAATCGGTACAGAACTCTAGTAGCTAGTACTTTGGTGTAGATGAATTTCTAGAATAGTTAGAGTTAGAATTTTTATAGACATCAGAGTACATTCTGCAACTCATCAGTCAATAAAGAAAAGGGCAACTGGATAACCCCCTGGGTCCTTCAGGATAGCTTAAAAACAACTTAATATTGAAATGTTATCCAGTGCTGTTTGATAATTTGCAGCATGTTGGATAATAACAATAATGATCACCATTATCAGATAATTAGCAACCAAGCAGAGAAAAAGGAAAACAAATGAGGGCCTGTAAAAGGAAAATAGGAAACTGTGTGACAGTCTCTAATGACAGGACATTCGTAATACACAGCATCAAGGTTAAGTTGTATATTATAGTTCCACTGAACGGTAGCTAACGTAGAAACACATCCAGTGTTATCACAGTAGTGCTGAGTGTCCTTTAACTTCACTGTTTGGTGGGTTTTTAATCAAAGTATCTCTATCTTCTCAGTCTCAGAAGAAGACCAACGGGGCCCCTAATGGCTTCTACGGCGATATCGACTGGGAGAGATATGTAAGTAATAGGATTATTATTGTATGCTAATATTAAACCATGTTTCAAGCTCCTTTCCATGGGCTCTCAGCTACTTATTCATATTATTGTAAAATCAATGTACTATTGACATATTTTTGAACATAGCATGTTGAATTTGTTTACAGATAGTAAATTATTTTGATGGGTAACTATTATCTTTTGCAACATTTTATTGCTTTCATTTTAGACTTTATGACTTTGTCAATATGCTGTAGTCATGTTTTTTAGCAGGGCACATAGCTTTGTTTTTGCTTGGAGTCTAAGTAGAATTATTCATCTGAATATGTCAACTGAAAGTTAAACTATAGCTTAATTAACACAGTCTATTCTTTACACCATCCATGTCTTATATTGCAGCAATATTTAAAGATTTAAACTGAGTCACTCTTTGTGTTTCAGAACTCTCCTGAGGTGGATGATGAAGGCTACAGCATCAGACCTGAGGATGAATCAGAAGAAGGAGATATCCTTTGCACTGCTTGTTTTTTGTCATAATACAGAATTAATTTAAAAAAATTTTCTGGAAAGTTACTTTAGCTCAGTAAAAATTGATTGCTTACATTGTAAGTGCAAGATTTGTTTAATTGGTGCACGCTGAGAGGGGATCAGTTTTTGTCGCATAGTTCATTCACAGGGAAATGAACACAACCCTCTCAAATTCTGCTGAGGCTGCCAAATTAGTGAGGGGAAAACTGCATCATTAGATATCCTCATGTTATACAGAGACAAAACCACAACTACACTGACAATAATAATGCCAACTGCTTATCAAAGTGCAAAAAATATCCAAATAGAGATAATTAGGCACAGCAAAAAAACAGATAGGAGTCATTAATTCATCAGATGTGAACAGGAAGTTTTTAGAAATGCCTCATAACCTCATTATGAAATGTCTAAATATCACTTTAATAAATACACTGATTCCCTGGACCGCAGTGCTGGTTACAATGGTGATATTCTATTTATCATTTTGCATTTATGTATTCTGTAGGAGGAAAACTTGATCGAATGTGGAGGTGCATACACCCCTGTCCTGTACGCATTCAGTACAGGACATAGAAATTACCATATCAGTCAAGGACTGTTTGAGGAAGAGAACTTTTCTTTCCTTGACTTTCCTCCCCAACGTCCAGTCACTAAAAAGACTAACTTCTTTTCCTCTGATGAGTCGGAGGGAGAGGAGGACCACAGGAAAAAATTCAAAATCAAGATCAAACCATTGCCAGCAGATCAAGTAGTGTCGGCGCCCTCGGTCGACGAGCTCAAAGCCTCCATAGGCAACATAGCCCTGTCCCCGTCTCCTATGGTGAGTAGCTCTGACCTCACTGCCCTGTCACTGCTGACTTTCATTAGCGGCCGGCTGTTTCTTAGGTTTTTTTTAGATAGTTATAATGAGCACTCCTTTTTGTCTTTAATTATGTAGATATGGTTGCACATGTGTTAGTTTTTCCAGCTAAGATTCTGCATGATCATAAGATTTCTAATTTTTGTTTTTGTTTATCTGTTGATGGGAACTCTTAATGGGTCACTGCTTCGCTTTTCTTTGGTCTCTAAATGACAACAGAATCATTTTTGTTTTAATGAGCCAGTATACAACAGTACAGTGGGGTTTGAATCCAATATTGAAAGCACAATCCATGTCCTTGTGTTTAGGGAGACCAGCTAATTCATGTCATATTTTGAAATCCACAGAGTTAATTTGTGATACTTGTTGATACTGTCAGTGTATTCTCCCATTTAGTCTGTTTTATTTAACTCAAGACAGATGTCCTTCCACAACCAAGACCACAGAATAGCAGGGTGTGAAACACTTTGAAGTGATGCAGTTTAGTTCTTGATTCCAGATTCAAGCACACATCTCCTTCATGTAGCCTGTAATCAGCAGTGGGGCTCTAAAACAAGCTTTTCGCCTGCTGCTTCTCAGTGAGTGCAGTTAGCTTAGGTGTCTCTCTTAAATAATTTAGGTAGGAAAGTGGGCACAATGAACCTGTGTGCTGGTCTGCTGTACAGTGAGATTGCCTGTTGTCATTTGAGCTTTGGACTCAATAATTTAATCCAGCATCCATGTGTTTACCCAGTGACTCTGTTAACCTGATCAGGTGTGAAGGTTTTTCCATGCTGATATTGCTGTGTTCACGTGCATAGATTGGTTGGGGTTTTTTTTGTTTGTTTAGTTTTTGCCATTGTGAGCATTTTTACTCACAATTTGAAGCTTAGGTGATTTGTCAAACACTACCAACTACCAACAGAACATTTGCTTTTTTTGCTTTACATGATGTTTTATTTGTAGCCTATCACTATCAGTTATTCAGAAAAGTAATCATTAGATTAGATGGTAGTGCAAATGGTAGTCAAAGCCCTAATATTGTACTGATAATTTAGGCATGTGTCTCTTTGCTCAGGGAAACTTTTATTTTTTACGCGTATACGACACTATATACATTAAATGGTATGGTCTGACTTTTTTACTTAGAATACATAGAGTAATTTGAAATGCGTTTCTTTTCCTGATATTAATTAAATGCAGCCATGTCACCTAAATGTCAACCAAAGTCATGACATTGAAGTCACTGGCCAGTAGCCATGATTACAAACAAACTGACACCCTCACCTCCACCAGTTCAAATTAGCATCACGCTTGCCCGGCTGAGCTTTCCCCTCACACACATAAATTGCAGGAGTCACACATTCGATTCCAGTCCCTGGCAACTCTGGGTAACCTTGGCTGTGGACTGACAATAAAATGGTCTGAAGAAAAGAGGAAGAAGGGCGAAATTCTAACAGGCCTCCAAAAGCAAACACTGCTTTATGCCACTTATTTCTAGTTCTTCCTTCTCCTCAAACTGTTCCTGCTAAACTGTATTCCCAGCCTTAAACATTTATGACTCGGCTGTTATTTTCAAAAACAAGACTCACCCCCCAGCCATATATATATATATACCACTGAGATTTCCTCCACTAATAACTGAGACCTTTTGAAGCTCATGACATTGGTTTTCTTCATGTAAATGTGACAGACTCTTTGAAATACCTGAATCTTATCCAAGAAATTATAGATATTGAGTGTTATATCCTGTGTACATTACCAACATTTCTGGGGTAATATTGGCCCATTACACATTAATTATGTATATCTAAAAAAGCTTTTGAGAAAGGCACGGTGATACAAGTTCACAGCTTATTTCACAAATAGCCTCAGCAGAGATTCAGTGTTCACATCATGTTAGGAGGAGTAGTGGGTCATGTGTAGGTGGAGCAATGAAAGGAGTCATACTGTTGTACGATGTCGGCTTTGTGTGTGTATTAATGACAGAGATGCTTTGCTTTGCCAGCTTTACAATATTTTCCCTACTAGTCTTTTAACAGTCCCTCCACTCTTTTTCTCTTCTCTTCTCTTCTCTTCTCTTCTCTTCTCTTCTCTTCTCTTCTCTTTTTTTTTTGTTGCTGCCCTTAATGATGCTAACCTCTGTAGAGGAGTCCGGTAAGCTTTGCACGCTGTTGTGTTTATAGTATTTTTTGTTTTGACTATTTGCACACTAACTTTGCTCTGTGTTGTTAAAAAATACCTACAAATTATGTTGTTACTAAATAATTACTTTATTGGTGGGTGACCTTCCAAAGAGTGGCCAGGTATTTAGAAGGAAAATGTATTGCAAAGTTTTTCCTTTGGTGTGAATGTGTTTTAATGGTAGTGTTTTATATATAGGCGGATTACTTTATGTGCATGTGTGTGACTGCGCAGCACTTTTATGGCACAGGTTGATTTGTTTGCCTTGGTACCTTGGAGTACAAAAGCGCTGCCTTTCAAGTTGTTTCCGCTGACTAAGACGTCTTAAATCTGATTTTAATTGGTTCTGGAGTCTTGAGCTTCCAGCTTGCAGTCCAAATGACAACTGCATGCAGTCGAGGACACAAGGAAAAGGTCAGGGCTGAAGTTAAGATGTTAGAAACAAACAAAACAAATCTTGAATCCCATATTGTTTCTCCCTTGTCTCATTTTATGCTATTATTTCAAACAGAAAGGAGTTTTAGAGGGAATAAAATTCTACTTTTATGATGCATTATTCATTTTTAATATGTGCTGGTACTGTAGCAAAGCAGCTCTGCAGAGAGTCACTTTACATCCATTTTCATTACTCTAGCACTGAAATGAGACAGACAATATAAAGTACAACAAATCAAAACAAATATGGCTGTTTCTTCTGTTTCTTTTACATTTTCTCATTTTCAAACACATTGAATGTTATTTGGAGTGATCTATTTTGAACATAAGCATTATCTATACAAAGCTATTTTTCTGTTAGAGACAATTGTTTAAGGCTAAAAGGTCACAGTGTGTGACTCCGGACACTTCCTGTTGTTCTTCCTGTTTACATACAGCACAGAGAAGATCATTGGTTAGGACAAACAGTACTGCACTGCGTCCTGCACAAATGTAACCAATGAAATTAGTTTCTTCCACCAGCATGTCCCACCCCCTTGTTGCATCACTCTAATCACTCGCGGCTCACTGCACAACTGGAACAAGCTCAGGAGTGAGGGATGCAGGGGAGATGGAGGTGGCGCAGGCAGATGGAGAGATTCCAGCAGAAATGAACTTAGTCCAGGACTGGAAAACTGGAACTTTATTGGGAAAGAGGCCAAAATTTCCTCTTTTTTTTTTTTTTTTACAAAGCTGATAAAATAAAGGGACACATAAAGAGACGAAGATAAAAATGAGGGCAGGAAGAGAGGGTAGCGATTTAAACAGCTCCACAAGCTGTTTGGATGATGTCCAGTCACAGCAGGTTCACAGATGACATTGGGAGATATAGGCAAATATCCTTTTTATAGTCTTATCTTATATTGCTACTCTTTGTTTTTTCTCACCATGAACAGAAGATGGTCCAGGTGTGAACACAAACACACGGATCAGTTTGAATAAATCATCTGCAGCTGTTTCCTGATACCAATCTGCCCTTTTATTCAGGATTTATTGCGCTAGTTGAAGTCATGCTATAAAATACATTATCATCCTCGGCCCCAAATCTGACCGACCAGGCCAAAACTCTTCTTCTCCTCATGTGTATGATGTCTGCTTTACTGATTTGTCACTCTCTGACCAGGTGTCTCTTCTCTCTTCCTTTTTGCTGGTCACAGAGACGTAGCCCGGTAAGTGTCCTTTCCTTCCGTGTCCCTGGGGTCAGGCTTAAAATATGTCACATGCTTCTTGTAACCTTTCGGTCTCACCCTGTCCTTTGAGTTGGATGAATAAGACAGAAAATGCGTAGGTGGGTTCAGTGGCTGGGGAAATGGGTCAAAAGTGTTAGATAACTTGTTTTGACATTAATATATATA
>JAOWBC010001052.1:7880480-7901553 GCA_028566105.1 Hypoplectrus providencianus | reverse complement strand
TTTTTTTTTTTTTTTCTTCATTCAAAATTCTCAAGATCATGTAGTTTTCTTGTTTTTCATCTTGAGCGTCGACATGCTCAGTCTCTGTAGTGGGAGAAGATTTGCACTTTTGACAGCTGGACCCTTTGATGTCTTATTTCAGTCACTCCTCATCTTCGTGTCTTCTCTTCTCATCTACTCTGGTCTCCTCCTTCTATCTCTCCTTATTTTCCCTCTGTCTCTCTTGGCCTCTTGTGTCCCTCACATGGTGAATTCATGCACTCGCACACAGACACAGACATGGCTGTTTAAGATCTCAGCAGGAGAGGCAATATTATTGAACTGTTGTCTCTCCAGCAACAGAACTAATTTCTCTTTTAACTTTTTAACTTTCCAACTATATCAGCCTCACACCTCTGTGGTGCCAGGGGTGCCTTCCTAAGACTTCAAAAGCATGTTTTGAGAGCTTTCCAATGTTTCTTCTTTTGGCTTTGACACCTCAAACCACTGCTCGCAGCACAATTAGATCACTGCAGGCAGCAGTTTCTGTTTTCTAACATGACACTAACAATGTTTTTGTTATTGAATTCTGGAGGTATTTATTGTAGTCGCTCACATACCTTAATTTAATGGCAGATATTGTGCCATCTTATTTACAGCAACTGCAGAGGTGATTTGTTAAAACTCTTTGTGCCATATTACTGAATATTCAATGTATCACTTACAACACATAATAACTATAATTTACAGTTCCATCAGTGACCACTGACATGCAGGTCAGCAATCATATCCAGTGTTTACCTCCAGGATTTGTACTTTAGTTGATAGATGTACAAGAAAGACTTTTGATCATGCTGCTACTAGAATGCCCCTGATCACTGAAATAAGATCAGATTTAAATGCAAAGTAAGTGCTTAAACACCACATAAAGCACTTTGGGGTTGGCCTCTTGGCCTGGGTGTCTGGGACCATGGCCTGTAGTGTCCCTGGATTTTGTCCAGCTGGTGACCTTTGGAGATATCATTCCTTGTCTCTCTTCTCTCATTTCCTCTCATATCTCTTCTGAATGCCGTAGGCAAACATCGTTCTGTAGTACAGCCTTTCCTGTACTGCAGTGTTTATGTATTAGCAATGTCCTGTGCAGCTTCTAGCTAGTTCTGCAAATGTCAGATGTCCTATGTTAGCAACCTGTGGCTCACTCATTGTTCTGTTTAAACCACCCAGCTTTTTATATTTAAAGAAAAGGTGGATTTTTTTTTGACTGCCATACATTGAGATTGGATACTTTTAAACTATATTTTTAGTTGTTGTACATAGACGGTATGTAGGGTGCTGATTTTAGTTGCATAAGAGACTGATCCAACATGTGAGAAGGTCTGTGCTGTTTCATGTCTTTGGGTTTTTATTGTTAATTTTATTGTTGTCTCTTTCATGTTACAGGGTTTGAAACGAAACACATCCAGTAAGTATCAGTCTTGTGTCACTTTAGGGCTGGGTTCAAATTTAGTGATGGTGGATTACAGAGAATGTGATGCAAGAGTCACATGCTAATTTAATTATGGTTCCAGGTGAGGAGATTGCCAGACCGAGACGTATCGTCCCTGCTTTACCCACTGTGGCCCCAACACCAGCTCCAGCACCACAACCCCCCAGGTATATACCTCACTGATACCTGTTTTTAATAATTCAAACTAAAAGTGTCATATTCTAAGGTGAATACTGTTTAGTGTCATCAACATGCATCCTCACGCCTTTTTAGGAATTTTGTCTGCCGAACCACCAATGACAAAATGAATCATTGTTCGAGGTGATTTAAATCACATGAATTATCAAACAGAATACAATAATTTGCAAAACCTTTGCAACCTAAATTAAAACACACACAGCACAAAGACAAAGTGTAATACTGAAAACCTTTTTTTTGTAAATATGTACACCCCTTCTTAATGTGATGCATTCTGATTTTGTTTAACATCTTACTACGTTATGTGGATCCAGAGTTTTCTATAAATTACCTCACTTTTTACTTTCAGTATTTCTTATATTTTTACTCAGATGTCACAGGCATACAGTGTCTCTTTCTTTATTGTCTCACTGAATCCTTTTTGATATGACTATAAACTTTCTGAATTCAGCTGCAGCTGTCTTCTTTGGTTTAACTGTGCAGGGATCCTAACTTGGAGGTGGAGTTACATTAATATTAGTTGAAATATGTATAAAGCAATCAGTAATCAAAAAGCTTTGATATCATGAGGAAGGGGGAACATCTGTGATTATGATATTAAAAGTATTAGCCAAAGGTGTAAGATAAACGTGCTGGTAACAATGCCTAATAAACAAAACTAGATTCAATTCAGATTTTTCAACGCTTTGCCATCACACTGAAACATTAGAGGTTTGAGATAAAATTGTTTATTCTGCTCGAGGGCCACTTGAGGCTTTAGTGAACCTGCAGAGCTGTCACTGTGTTTATCTGCTCAACGACACTGCGAAGCCTTATTGTGCTGTGGGAACATAAACTCATGTTCTTCTAGTTTGAATGCTTCTGTTTATTTATATATTCCTGGTTATTCCTCTATATATGTGTCTTGTGGTTTGTTCGAATGCTAGTTTTAATGTTCACATGTATCCATGTACCTATTAAGCTAATTACTTATTTTCTTAAATTGTCCTTTGTGTGTTGTTGCAGTCAACAAACACCAGTCTCTGAAGACACCACAGCCTTATTTGGGCCTCCTTTGGAAACAGCATTTGGAGAACCAAAAACTGAAGGTAACCCTCACTGTGTCACTGTTTTTTTTTTTGTTTGTCTCTTTACATGTCTCATTTTGTGTCTGGTGTTGGAATATGTTTTAGAACTACTATAGCAATACAAGACAAAAAAAAAATATTATTATTGTCTCTTTAAGGCTGCCAGCTAAGCCCTGTTTGGCTGTCATAGCAGATACCCTCACTCTCTATCTCTGTCCTCCTCCCCCTCCCTCTCACCTATTACTCTAACGTCAGTGTTTTTCCCTCAGGCTCACTTTGCAGTTGTGGATTCACTCCATCTGTCTTTGCAAAGGTCAAAGTTGAAATTGGCACTGTGAGGCCACGTTCATGTGCACAGCGTAGCTTGTTAATATGCAGACTATGCTGTCAACCGATCTTAGCCAATCCAGTAGGACTGGAGTGGTACAGGCTGTGGGAGAGCTCTGAGCTGTTACACAACGCCATGTCAGGCATAACTAACGTCAACTCAACACAAATTGCCTTCATACAGTAACTCAGACAAATAAAATATATCTGTGTGTGACAACTGCTAGATTTATACTTACTTTAATTATTATTATGGTTTTCTTTTCACAATATCATAAAGATTAAGGGTGTGAATTATGTATTATATACTTATTTGCCATTTTTATTAGATTCACATAGCCAAAGATAATACAGTCTAATGCAACAGCCTTGCAATGAGGAATGTTGATTTAACTTTATGATCATTGTAGATGATGTATTGAGGTTCTCTGGAATTGTATTGCACCACACAGAGTTTTTTTTGTTATTTAGCCTACATCCATTGATAGAAATGAGTTGGACAAAATACTAAATAACATTTTGTCTAAATGGTAAATATAGGGCATTAATTGTCTGAAAATAATAAGGTTATTAATGACAACAATGCATACATTGTGTAATATTTCTATGAGGGTCTCTTGGCAACATTGGGCTTAAATACTATAAGATGGACAGATGGCCAACTTAGTGTAAACAACATAAAAATAAGAAAAGTTTTTCGATTAACGATCCTATCATACAGTATATTGTCACATTTCATAGCGCCGATGTGGGTTTTGGCAGCATCTTACTTGCTGCTGAGACGAGGGTTTAGTAAACTATTTAATAGCCAGGTAAATGACAAAGGTAATAATGAAAGTTTAGTTTTCATATCAGTTCTATGACAGTGAATTTATTAAAATGCTGAACCATGTATTGAACTTTTACAATGACAAATTCAGTTGGAAAAACAATGTATTCTGAGAATAAAAATGTGTTTTCTCTCATGAAAAATCTTACTCTTAATGCTTTTTAAGCCCCAAAGACTCATAAACCTTTTAAATGTTTCTCCCTTGACTTGGCCTGTTCTATGCCCTCCTGAACTTAGTGAGTCTCTCTGAGTCCGATGCGTGGGGGGCTCCTCTGTCACAGCCTGAATCCTCTTTGACAAGATCCTTCCCCACAGGAAGTAAGTTTTTCATCCTGTGCATATTGTGCACCACCTTTTCTCCCTGGAATGACTGCACAGATCCATCAGCTCACCTCCTGAACCTCATCATCATCCAACTAACAAACTGACCCAATCAAGCACTTGTGTGGCAATAACACTCTGCTCATCTTTTCAAACAGCCAGCTATAACCTGTTTTATTTCATCAGACATTGCAACCCTAATGATTCAGTGTTGGTTGTAGTTGTTATGGGAGAGTTCAGCACCTGTCTCCCATACTGCAGCAACTTGCCCTCCCTCTCTTGCCTCCTCCTTGCATTTGGCATGGTGGTGACTGAATTTGTTTGCTGCATGGTTACAGACTTGTGGGATGATCCCCTCTCCTGAAGTTGTTGTTGTTGTGTTTGCAGGTTTGGTAACACCTGTCATCTTTGTTCTATACGTTCAGTGCTTTTGTTGTAAGAATTTGTGTGTTTCAGGCTGATTTATAAATCAATATTTCTCAATTAATTGTGAGAATTGTATGCATCCCATAGATTTCAGTAATGTGAAAAAACATAAATGAACCTTACACAAGCATTGCCTAATATTGTGGTTTTTAAATTTTATATGCCCAGGCAAAGCAAAGTGCAAGCCCATGATGTTTCAAGACACATCGTGCAAAATAGTCACGTGTTATAAGTGTTATCACTCTGTGAATGTTAGTTTTTCATTATAATAATAATAATATTGAGGAAAGGGTAGAATTTGCCTCTGTTTTGAGAAATGAGTGCACATAGTACTATGTAGTGTGTATAAACAGTAAATAAATGATCATTATTTTATTGCAGCTCCACCTCCACTTCCACCGAAGAATGTCCCGACCTCTCCCCTGTCCACTAGTCCTCCTGCTGTAGATGATGCCGGTAAGAGGCCTTTTCTGTTTCTGCCTCCTGTTACATCACACAGTTACCACAGTATAAAATCCTACATTTGATCTCCAACATACTGGCTCTGACTTCTGTCGTCAGTCTATCTGCCTGTCATGTTTTAAATCTGCCTGCCTTTGATTGGTAACTGGCTCTCTGTGTTTCAGAAGTGTCAACAGAAACAGACAGTTCTGCCAGAAAGCCCTCAATAGCCGACTTGGACAACATTTTTGGACCAGAACAGCCACCTGAAGATGATACAAGTGAAAAGTGGGTCTGCTTCAATGCAGAATCTCCTGACCGGCCGCCTTTACCAGCAGAACCAGCACCTCCTCTGCCAGCCTCCCCACCACCGCCTGAATCCCCTGCCCCACCCTTACCTACTTCACCACCTCCTCCAGAAGACCCTGCACCCCCTCTACCGACATCACCCCCCCCAAAAGAAGAACATGTGCCGCCCCTCCCAACCTCCCCGCCTCCCTCAGAAGAGCCTGCTGCACCAACTGTCCCCTCAGGTCCCCTGACACCTGAGGAACAAAAACCTCCCACGCCAGCCACCTCTCCCCCCCCTGCACCACCAAAGGAGGTCTCCTCTCCTCTTGCTTCTTCTCCCCCTCCGTTAGTCTCAACCCCCAGCGCTCCAGCAGCCCCTGCTCCCAAAGCAAGCACCCCTCCAGCGGTGTCTCCTCCTGCTGAGGAACCTGCAACATGTTCCGTCCCACCGCCACTTGTCCTGTCCCAAGAGGAGCAGTCCAAGAACACAGACGTTACCCAAACCAAGGAGGATGGAGGTGAAACTGTAGCTTCACCAAATGATGCTAGCCGAAGTACACCTCCCCCACCTCCTCCACCAACATATCGGGCAGTGGTGTCATCACCGGGTCCTACATCCGGATCTGGTGGCACAAATAGTGGTGAGTTGCCCATCATTATAAGTGGAATGTAGTTTATGGAGAACATGGTTGGTGTAAATATCTTTCTTATAATTATTATTTTCAGTGATTATTAATATGGCTTTTAATTTCTTGATTACTAAGCGAGTTTGTGAAAATGATTAAAATTGTAAACCGGTTAAATTTTGCTTTGTCCACAACTCAAAGTTTTTCAGTTTACTGTCACAGTGGAGTAGAGAAATGGGAAAATATTCACATTAAAGAAGCTCGAAAAAATACTCAAAGCCATTCATTAAATATGAACATTTTAGGAAATTAATTTGATAGTTGACAACGCATTGATTGATCCATTAATCTTTGCAACTCTTTAATGAATCACAACTATGTAATACCAACTGTGCTCAGTGGACAGTTGAAATATAAACACACATTAAATTATGAAAACACAAACCATTTCCTGGTGAACATACTGCCCTTGTGATTAGTCATATCAATATCCACCACACAAATAAAGTAAGGTAGTGATCACTTTTACTGGAGTTGAGATGGGACTTACCAGCATTATACCATCTTTCAGTTTCTTTCAGATGATTGCACCATCTATCGTTGCACATAGTAAACAGCGAATGGAAAAGAGGTCATGTTTTGACCCGGTTGGATGTCTAGCATCATTTTGCTGCAAAATCCATAAAAGCTGACACATGGATTAAACTCAGACTGATAGGACTGATGTCATGCCATCGTTGGGTACAGGCAACACTTCCTCACATGTCAACACAGGCCGCTGTTCCTACACCAGCTGCACTTCATAATAAAGTCTAAGTCTAATGACTTGATTCTGGATTACATATCACTGTTATACAGCACCTTACTGGACTTTTGCTTCTGATGCTTTTCACACTTGGTTATTGTATTTCTAATTTTATTGAGATTGTATACTTCAGATACCCACATTCTCTACATCTTACCTCTGAATTGTGTCATTATAAGAGGTAATGGTTTACATTCATTTATTATTGCACGCACCGTGTCTTCTCCTAGGATTTGTCATCCAGTCCTGCTAGAAGGACTTTTTCCTGCCCAGTGTGCAAATATTTTTCTGGGACATTTATGAGCCATATATCCAAACACAGGATACATAACTATGTGAAGATATATTTTTAATATATATACAAGAACATTGGTCTAATTTAGGCCTGAGTTCACAAAAGAAAGCTGTTCAGAATTCATTTTGTCTGGTTGCAGCTTTAGGAAAATCGTAATTGTCAGTGGCAACTGATACCTGAAACTATTTGAAAGAATAAAATGAACAAATTAAATGAAAACTGAAGAAACTGATGTACATATGCTTCTAATGAAAATGAAAATTATTTTCTGAATAATAAAATATAAAAGAGAATATACTTGCCTTGTGTTTATTTAGCATTTGTATTCCAGCAGTTTCCACACTATAAAATGGTAGTTTTATAAAGTAATCTGTATATGTTTCCGCTCTACAGGTCCCTCCTCTCCGGTGCGACCTGGCACTCCTTCGTCAGTCAACCCAACCCCACCACCACCTCCACCTCGCCCCCCTTCCAGGCCCAAACTTCCTCCAGGGAAGCCGAGTGTAGGAGATGTTGTAAGTTTGCTATAAAATAATTTTTCAGTCTCTTGATTAAATGACTTAATTGATAGATCTGTTTTGATGAGTTTTTCGACAAAAACTTACGCAAAGTCACCCCTTTACTCTTGTGTTGACTGAAGATTTGCTTATCAATTTCTTAGAAATATGTGTTTCATCATGAAAAAAACATAAAACAAAAATAGTGATCGACTGAAGAAAACAGAAGATTTATGATATAATGAATTTAGGGCATTAGTGCAAATCTGATTAGTCAAATAGCTTTAAACAGTTACATTACTTTAAAAAAGGATGATAGTATTAGATGCAAATACATAAATCTAAGTCATTTTGACTTCAATCTATCTTTCTCTCACGAATCATTCTGTCTTTCAGAATCGTCCATTCAGCCCACCGGTCCACTCTGCCAGCCCCCCTCCCATCGCTCCGTTGGCGCGGGCCGAGAGCACCTCCTCCATCTCCTCCACCAACTCCATGAGTGCCGCCACCACCCCCACCGTCAGTAAAGAACTCTCCGTGTCTGTGTCAGGTGTGTGATCCCTCAACCATCACTGAGACGTGCAGCCTGTCGTCTGTCGGCTGTGCTCACAGAGGCTAGCAGTGGTAGCTGAATTTAACTCTCTAATGTCTAATATTAAAAGTTCACAATTGATTTTATGCACTGGCCCTGTCCTTCTTTGTTCTCCAAGTTTGTCTGGAATGAATCATGTAGTTTTGCATCCATTTCATCTTTTTTTTTTCTGGAAATGGTGACAGTTCGCTGGCAATGAGGGCCTGCTAAATGAATGATGAAGCTAGTAACTGTGCAAATGTAGTGTCAAAACCTCAGCTGTTTCTCTCTGTAGATGGATTGAAACAAATGCAAATCATGCATACATTTGTGTATTTAATTCTTTCAGTTTAAACTAAGAAGGATTGCACCTGGAGATCATTTTGAAACAGTGAATTCTACATTTGTATACTTGTAAATATAATTTCTAGTTGAGGTTGGCACAAACTGAAATGATTATATTTGCACTTGCATACTCAGTAGCTTGTGAATCAGGTTGTTAAAGCACATACATTTTCAGCAAACCTTCCTTCCTGAATATGTGCCACAGCAACAGATTTTACTCTGTGGTCTAACATTAGAGTTGATGTTGAGGATCTTTCAGTGCAGCGAGTGAGTGGATAATGGCATGTCTCAGTCGACTCCAGCACGACTGAGTCATCATAGATTTAAGAAATACACACACTGGAGGCAGAAACTGTTACCTAAAAACAGATTATAGTCCCTGATTGGAGGTTTTTTGTTTTACAGCTGATTGCATAAACAAACACTAAGTTAACAGCTTTACTTTATTTAGACTGTAACATGAATTCTGTCTGGGGATTTCTCTATTGTAACCCCAAATGAATGCATTATTCATTGTGGTTTTGTTGGAAGAGCAAAACGCTGTGGACTTGACAGCCATACAAAAGTCATAGTTTCAATTATAAAGCAACACTATTCCAGTTTGTGGTTTTTAATTTGGTCTTTTTCATCTTGCTTTTGTTTAAGATGCTTCACTTTTCATTTTTTTTAGGGATTTATTTTCTGTGCATGACCATATGTTTTTGATTTTGATTTTCAATTATTTTTCCTTGTTTTGATTTGCTTTCTTTTTGTTTTGTTTTGCCGTTTGTTTGTGTGTCTCTTTATTTGTCCTTTTGGCTTGTCAGAAGACGATTATGTAGACAAACTACCCACCTTTGAGAGACACTTTGATTCGTTTGCAGGTACAGTAATAAGATCCCCTCAGAGAGGAGAGGGGATGGGCTGGGGAGAGTGTTTCTGTTTGATGCTCTTTACCCAGAGTGCACTTGACATGGACGGGTAAAGGACTATCACTGAGTGTTTTTGTGCTTTCTCAATGAGTGTCTCAGTGTCGAAGTGTGTAGGTATTGGGATAATGACAAACTTTTTAGGGGTGTTATTTCCCACATTCTGGCATAGAGCCTGTTTTTACACTTCTCAGTAATCTTTTTAAATTAAATCTACCTCAAATTATAAGAAGTACAAATATGCAATTTATTTGTCATTAACCTAATACCTACTTATATTACTATGACTTCAGGTTTTTCTCACAGATGTAGGGACATACAACATCTTCATTTTATTTTTTCAAATATGGCAGCATTCTTCAGTGAAATTTTCATTTTTGGTCATTGTTTTCCTTTGTATTTTTACTCAATCCCTTCCACACAGCTGCCAAGCATTTAATCTTTATGATAACCTCTCTCTCCATTTTTCTGTCTTCTTCAGGGTTCGTACAGTTCTGGAAAGTTTTGAAAAGTCTTAAATTTAATCGTTATTTTTTTGAATATTCAAATTAAATTACTTAGTCTTAGTCCTTGAAATCAGTTGTTTTTTTAACATCATATGGTTTTGTCATTGATCTCTCAACTTAAAAAATATTTTAATATTTTAAATGATATCCTCTCTACATATTTATTTGCTGTCACATGGCATGTCACAAAAGCCACCTAGCTGATAGATTGTCGTCAGATTGACCGTCATTGGCGCTGAAATGAAAAGGAGGTAATTTTCTGTTCAGCTCTGAAGCATTTTGCAATCAGAAATCTTTTTTTTTTGTTTTGTTTTGTTTTTCCTGCCTACAAAGTGTTTGAATTCACACAAAATGCTGTACGAACCCTGTCTTTTCCTCTCACTCTCTTGTATCTCTCTTGTTACCCACAGTGAAAATCTGCCAGAGAAAAAATGAAAGCTGTGGTGACACAAAAAGTTGCATCTATTACATAACATTTTTTTAAAGTGAAAGTTTGAGTGTCTCCCCTTTTGCCCATCTGCCCTGCTCGTTAGACTTTTCTCTCTGTTTTATGACTGTGCGCCAGTGACTGTCTTGCCATGTCACCATGGCAACCCTGTGTGTCTTCTATCGGCGACACATATTGTGTGTGTGTGTGGAGAGTGCAGTGCAGTACCTCCCAGATACCTTTATTCTCACTCTGCACCACAAGAGTGTGTTTGAGTGTTTGTGTGTTCGATGAGCATGTCTGAAGAGCTCCTTATCTGTGGGCCCTTGAGATCCATATTGTCTGTCTTTCTCTCCCACACACACACTCAAACACACACTTTCACACTTACTGTCAGATCAGAGCTGCTGCTCACAGTGTCGTTTGAAGTCTGGCATGAGAATTAGGGCGAATTAGACAGGCAGCAGCTGTTTGGTATTCATGGCGTCCTCTCTCTACCGCTGGAGTAACACAACACAGACTCAAGTTCAACCAATCTCCACCGACCATAGAGCCTCGTTCTTCTCCCGCCCTCGACCCCTGACGCCCACTTGTCACACCTGCCAGTCATGCACTCTCAAGCCGTAGAGAAATACGACCCCAAGACCCCACCCTCTCCATCTGAACACCTGCCCTCTTGTTTTTCTTCATGAAGCACCACACTGCTCTCATCATTTCATCACCCATAGACTCTGTTCATCCACTCACTCAACACCACACCTTCACTGCTGGGACCCCACATCAGGACAATAGCAGTCTAGAACAAGCCTTTTCGTCGCTGCTCTGTGTTAACACCATGAGCTCAAGCACATGTTTGATGTTGGAATAGTCCTGGTAAAGAGCACAATCCCTGATTGTACCTGTTCTAATGGAGCTGCAGTTGGCCGCCAGTTCAGGCGATGGAATTTAGCGGAGAAATTAAGTCTTCTTTTGCCCAAACTTTGACAACAGTATCAGTTAATAATTATCCCGTAATTCACTTTCTTACATAAAAAACATTAGATATACATTATGAAGGCATTTGCAAAAAAAAAATCAAATAAAAAAAACATAGCAATGTGCAAAAATAATTCTGCTGTTTCTGTATCTGCAGAGATCCTGCCCTATGTACAGTAACCCTGAAGCTCAACTTTTTTTAGAAAACATCAAATTATTTCAATAGGCAAAAATTTATTTCACACAGTGCAGATTCATGAAACACAAAGATATTTTATGAAATGCAAAATCATTTCATAAATACAATAATATGTTACTGAACACAAAACTATTTATGAAACACGAAGATATTTTATGAAACACATAAACCTTTCATAAAGTGTTTTGAAGGATGGAAGAGAAACAAACTTTTAACGCAATCTTTTAACATAGCACATACTTATGCTCACTAACTCAAAGCACATACCATTCAATGGGTTCAAATTAAATTTTGGTCAGGCTATAATTCGCTTCTCCATAGTGAAACTCGCGGCTCCTATAATGTGTTTTGCAGCTTTATTGTGATATCTATGGTAAATTCTGCTCAGAGCGAACTGACATGAAGATAAACCATTTTTTTAAAGGTGTAATATATATTTGTGCTTATTGAAATATTTTGATGTTTTCTAAAATATTTCTGAAGTTCACCTTCAGGGCCACCGTACTTTTGCCCTTATTTAATGCAAAAAAATATATATATATAGTAGACACAGTGCTGGAAATAGTAAATCCAAAATACCATGTTGGCAAAACTCTTTCGGGTTCACAAGTTTAACTGATGTGTTTAAGCAACAATCTATCAGAGTTGTACAATGCTGCTGCTTGCAGATAGACAACTTGGTAACAGAGATGCAATTTCTGAACTACCAAGATCAGCTGATATTTTCATGTAGCTGTCGTTCAGTCTTCATTGTCTCCGTGATAGACTTATAGCAAACCTTAACCAGGATCATTAAATCCACTGGGCTTTGGTCTCTGCCAGGCTTCACCTTCTTAGTCTGTGTTCCTTGAAGGATCCAGGCACTGAAACTGGGACACAGCATCTCTCCCTGTACACCACATTCCCCCTCCTCCCTGCTCAATGCTCTTAAGTCTCATGGCTGCCCCCTGCAGGGTGACTGCATACATGACAGCTTCACTTTTCAAATTATAAAACAAATGGGAGACCTGGAGGAAAACATGAGCACAGTAAGATACTGAGATAAAAGCCTGAAATAAGATAACATTTTTATTGTTCTGTACAAGAGAGGAAACACCGGCTGCCACCAGACTTCTCTTACTGAACTCCTTTCTCCTGTATTGCACACTGAATTCCAGCATCCAGCAGCACACACCCGGCCCAGTCCACCTGACTTCTGCCTTTCCCCACGCACGCAAGCACCTACAGAAAACATACCAGCCATGTTGTCTCTGTCTCGACTTGTCCTCTCTCCGTCCCCCCAGCCTCCACCTCCACCCCCACTGTGACGTGTGATAGACCTGCCATGTGAGACTCACGCTACTGTCCTTCTCTCCTTCCCCCCTCACCCCTCAACTTCCCTCCTTTCCATCCCTCTTCCTCCTCCTTCCTCCTCGTCCCTTACTCCCAACCCCCACCTCTCCTCCTTCCTCCACCCTCCAACCCCACACAGAGAATGACCAGCCATCCCTTGTATGGTTTGACAGAGGGAAGTTTTATTTAACCTTTGAAGGTAAGTTTGCTCTGCACAGGGTAGCGTGCACACACACTCTTCTGAGGCTAATTTGTGCAAGCTTCACCCCTTCCCCTGCCCGGCCCCTTCTTTCCTTCCTCCCTCCCTTCTCCTTCCTCTTTTGCAATCTCTCCATCACCCTAACCCACACCATGCTAACTCCTGGCTGAGCCCCCACCCCATCATTTGCAGTCAACTATGCAGTCTTGTCATATCTTCCGCTACCTTTTCTTCCTGACATTGTTCATTCTCATTTCGTCTGCGCTGACCGCCATTCATTCCCTGAAGAATTATCGTTCTTCGTGTACTTTACTAATCTCTTTGTCGTCACTTTTGTCCTTTTGGTCGTCTGGTTTTTGGTTTGATCTTTGGGCTCTCTGATCTTCTTTGATCTTGTCAGAATAATTCAGCTTCAACAGCATGACTGGAATAAGCATGCACATCTCTTTCTGTCCCTCTCTATACGACTGCCTCTGTCTGTCCTTTCTCAACTACCTGTGCTTAGTCAACTTAAAGCCAGAGTGCAACTTACTATTTCAAATCACACAACTGAGGGAGATATTTAAAATCGTGTTTAATTTTACGCTTTCACAGTCAAAGAGCAGAGAGAAATGGATATCCTCTTCAAACATAACCTTCTGTTTTTCATGCCACCTTACTAACACTAACATTATTTTCATTTCAAATAGTTAAAGTGATAGATTTTTTGGGGGCTGTTGAAAGAACTTAGCCATCTGTGTATTCCTTTTACAAGTGCATGTCAGCATGCCATCAGATACTGAAGCAGGCAGGAGTACTGGTACAGAAGCAATATACTGTAGTGGACTGGGTAGTAGGATTAGCTACCTAAAGTTAAAATGATAACTGGAAGACACCCCTTTTTTAACAGTATATCCATCTACATTTTTTAAAGCTAAGAAATTCCATTGACAAAAACAGTTGTTTCAGCTGTTAGAATACAGAAGTTGCCAGTCTTACACTGCCTGGATTTGTTACTTTGTTTGTGCTGTTGTGTGACTTTGATGCTTTAAGGGTCAGTATGAATTTGGCAGAGTCACACAACTAACTAAAAACGAAGGCAAGATGAAGAAAGCATTGATTCAGTGGCTTTTGTTGCCAGTCAGAAAGTGAAGAAAGTTTTTTTTTTCTTTTTAGGTTGTTAGGTAATTTGGTAACTTTGTTCAGCTGCTGCCCCTGTCCACAGCAGAATTTCTTAGCTTCTGTGTCGGTACTCATGACAGCTTCTCCCAACTGGTGGTGTGCCAACCTCCATCTACTGTAGGCAATACACTGACTATGGCTAAAGCCTCAAACAGCCTCACTGAACTATCCCTTTAAGCTTTCAATTATCTCAGTTGTTTTCACACCGTGTGTTGTTCCTCATTTCATCTTCACAATGATGGTTAGGTAGAGTTTAGAGTTCTGGTTTAAGAGTTGGAAGGTGTCCAATCTAAATCTACCGACCACTGTTGGCTGCTATCTATTTCCTTCTGGGTTGGAGCAACAAATTAAGCAATAAATTGATGTTTCATGCTGCTTTTGCTGTAACCATAAAATAATGTAAATTGTGACAAAATCAGCTCATTGGATTATTAGTGTTGGTTGAGTGTGTTTTGCCCTATTGAGACTATTCTAATGTGTGTTTCTCTGCATGTGTTGCCTCCAGGCTGCTCCAGAGGGCCCAGTCCTCTCACCATGGGGGCTCAGGACACTCTTCCAGTGGCTGCTGCGTTCACAGAGACGGTCAACGCTTTCTTTAAAGGAGCTGATCCCAGCAAGTAGGTCAACCAATGGCTACACGGGTTCACAACATATCCTGACAATGCATAAAAGGATTCCCTGACCTGGATGGCACTTTTAATGGCTTTTTTTCTGATATGGCTTTTGTAAAAAGAGTCATTCAGCTTATACAACAGTACTTAAAGGATAATGCTTGAGCTGGCAACAATTTACCTAATCCCTTTCTTATTTAACATTTCTAAGAAGCATTAAAACCGTCAACAACATATACAGTAGTTATAGGGATATTTTAAATGTGGCTATACAGTATAATAGTTACTTTTGTTATTGATAATAACAATATACAGTATTATGTCACTTCAGTTGTGATGATATGCGTATGATTATACTCAAATCTTGTGTGTAATAAAGTTGGTATACATGAAAACGGCATTCTCACAGAGGCTTTACATTATGATATGTTATAATATTTTGCATTTGCTACAATATATATGTGTGTTTCATTTATTTTAGAACTATTCTTTATTAATTTAGAGCACTTTAGAGCTCAATGTATATTCCTCCAGGATCCTTCATTATAGGATAAAGTTTTGTGTAAAAATAATAATAATTGTGCCATATTTCTTCATTCCACTTAATATGACCTATATATTTCATCAACATTTTTTTCATATCTGCAGGCAGACTTCACTGAGTTTGAGCTTTTGTGTATGTTTTTTTATATTGACTACAGGTGTGTGACTCATAATCTACAGAGTGTTGAACACATGAAAGTTGTAGAGAAGGCTTAAGGGCAAAGGCTTTTTTTTAAATACTGGAAACAAATTGTGACTCAAAGAAAGGAAACCCAGAGATGAAAGCAGATAAATCACCCAAACAGTGTGTACTGCTCATATGCAGTTTTATTGTCTCTCTCTGACCCACTTCTTGTCTTCCTCTGCCTCTCAGATGTGTTGTGAAGATCATAGGTGAGATGGTTTTGTCGTTTCCGGCGGGAATCACGCGGCACTTTGCCAATAACCCGTCCCCCGCCGTGCTAACCTTCAGCATAACCAACTACAGCCGACTGGAGCATGTGCTGCCTAACCCCCAGCTACTCTGCTGGTAATGACATCGCTGTGAACTCACCATCTCACTCTCAGAAATACACGGTTTTCTCTGGAGGGAGTCAGAAAGTATAAATATCCTCTTACTGCATCCTGCTCACAAGTTCAAGTCTCAGTGTGTTACTTTGGAAATCCCTGTTTGTATCTTATATATTCTTAATTCTTATAATTTAACTCAATTTCAACCAAATCCAATGTTCTTAATCCCAGTCCATCATAATTTATATTAATATTATTAATTTCATGTAAAGAGCATGTCTCATCATATAATCAAAAATCTTTTATCTACTATATTTGTTCCAATTCATTGTGTACTTTTCATAATAATCATACTTATATTTGATTCCATACAACAACCCCTACTTATCACATTAACAGTATGGTGCAATGATAGACATGCAGCACCGAAAGCAAAAGTTAATGTGTTTTGTTGATAAAATGCCTTATATATAACACAGCATGAAGGTAAATAATTTGACATTTTAGGGGATAAAACCTGAATTGGGATGAAAACAAAGTGAAACTTGGAAAAAAAATATCTAACAACAAATGCCAAATTGGATTATGGACAAAAAAAATGGTAAAACTTAACCCTAAGTGTGGTCCATAAAACATTCTTGATCTTAATTCGAAGGGTTTGGTCTGTTGGAATGAGAAATGTTTAGTGAGATCATTTCTGACACTCTTGCTGACTACATGTTGAGTCATTATGACATCATCGTGTCAGAGGTCAGCTTTTTTGGTTTGTCCTTGGTTTAAATGTATTGATTCCTGTGGGCATCTGTTGTTTAAAAAAAACAACACAACAAAAACACTATTTGGACAAATAAGAAGTCATTTGAATGTTTAAAGGTAAACCAAAAATGACCACTCATTGGCTCTAAGTATGTTAAGCCTCACAGTACCATGCTTTTTTTTCCATTATGATTCATTACAAATACATTTATTTTGAAATAGTGCTGGTAACTTCTGCAAGAAGTTTTTGATTGAATTTTTTCCTGCGTTATCATAGTAAAATCACGGTAAAACACAACTTCTTGTCGCTTATTAAGATTAAAATGCTGACAAAACCCTGTCAAGTTCAGCTTGTGGATTTATATTAATAATTACTTTCTTACTAACTTACTTTATTCTATAGAACATTTCAGAAGAAAAGCAGCACAAACTATTTCACAATTTAAAAATGGAAACAATATCAATAGACATAATGAACATGAACAAACCCTTAGTAATAATAATAATAATATTAAAAATAAAGATACATCCATAAAAAAACATGGATGGAAAATGAAACCCATTCAATATTAATAAAAAAAAATAATAATCTCAAGTACCCATATCGGTGGAATTCACACACAGTATATATCAGTAAACACTGCAGCAGTATCAAAAGATCTCAAGCCTCTCCTACTCTTAAATCATAAAGATGGCAACAACAGTTGACTCTGATTTTGCCCAATGATAGACAGCAAATTCTTCAGGTTAGAGAAATCCCCACCAAAACTATATAAAATGTATGTTGATGATCTTTTTCTACACCCTTCCCCTCCAGCGACACCACCACACAAGCTAAGGCTGATGCCAAGGACTTTTGGGTGAACATGCCAAACCTGATATCTCATCTAAAGAAGGTGGCAGAGCAGAAGCCACAGGCGACGTACTATAATGTGGACATGCTCAAGTATCAGGTATGAGTTATAGATCTACACAGCAGCTTCCCCAAACACATGGACTGAGGGGACCATGTGACGTTATGTCGGACTCTCTAACGTTTCCTACCTGTTTGAAGGTATCAGCGGATGGGCTCCAGTCCATTCCTCTGAATCTGGCGGTGAGCTGGAGGTGTGAGCCCACCAGCACTGACCTGAGGATAGACTACAAATACAATGGGGAGGCCATGACGACGCCGATGGCCCTCAACAACGTCCAGTTCCTCGTCCCTGTCGATGGAGGGGTTTCAAAACTACAGGCTGTCTTACCTCCTGCTGCATGGTAAAGTCTGCATTCTTATTAGTATGTCCAGCAGCATTTAGAATACCAGGCTGTATGCAGTATGTAAACTACAGTACAGGGGTGTCACAGTGACTTAAAATACATATTTAATGAGACTTTTGATTTCATGATGCCCTGATGATAATCATTATTAATATTTTTGTAATTATTTGATTTTATAATTATTATATATAATTATTTGAAGCTGTGGCATGTGACTTGCATTTGTCTATGGATTTATTATATATATATATATATATATATATATATATATCGAATCAGGACCAAGGCTTTGACTTTTTCATGGTCTGATTTTGACTTTGATTTGTTACATTAAATTGTTGTTCTGTCACCTTGTAATTCTGACAGGAATGCGGAGCAGCAAAGAATCCTTTGGAAGATTCCTGATATCTCACAGAAATCTGAAAACGGAGGTACATACTGAATAATGGAGCCTAATGTGTGATGTTTAGTTACATTGACTTTTAGTTTTGCTTGTATAAAGATCAGACATAAACCTAAACTTAAAACGCGTCTTTGACATTTGTCATCATGGATCGCCCTAAACATTTTTATCCTATACTTTTATCTTTTTGTAATAACAACTAGCAACAAAAAATGCCTTACAGACATTGTTCTGATCTTCCTAAAGCTGTGACAGAGTTTCTGCAGGCTGTTCAGCTTAGCAGGTTTGAAATTATTACATGGTGCCCCTCACTAAAGGAAGGTTTCCTATTTGGTGGTCAGCTCTGCCTGAAGGAAACACTGCCCCCCTCTGTCTATTCATGGTGTTACAATAACTCCTGAGCCTCCTACTATTTTGTGACTGATGATGTTTTCAGTGTAATATCTGCACCGTGGCTGCTACCTTCTATTAGTGTCCAGAACTTCTTCAATTCTCTAATGATGTAAGAAATCAGTGTCTTGCTTGCAGCTACAGTGGAGTATTTACACATATTTACAGATTATAAGGAATATTTGATTTTAGCATTGGACGTCATCCGTTGTACTTTAAATAGTTCGATCAAATCACAAAGCAGAAAGTCTCTGGCCTGCAGCAGAAGGACACTACACTAAATTATTTATTTATGTGCATGAAAGTAAACGTTACCATGCTGAAACATGATCAGTTTACTCTCGCTTATTGTGAACATGGATGAGTCTTAAATATATCCCTCTATCTACTCACTCACTTGCATGATTTGATAAATTTTCGAATAAATGTCCTTCTGTGTTTTACAAAATTATTTACCCAACAAATGTTTTGACATTGAACCAGTTCAATGAAATGAAATGAAACAATGAAGATGTTAAATATAGCATGGCCTGACGCTGTCCAGAGCTAAATCAGAACAAACGTGTGTTCATCTTTCTATTCAAAATAGTTTCCAAGGCTGTTTTCACGCCTTTGAATGTTATGTCCTTCATCCATAACAATAAATAAAATATTTATATCCAAGTCTTTTTCCGTCAGCCTTCAATCAAAATAAATCATCCCTCTTCCCTCAGGTGTAGGATCATTGTTAGCTCGCTTCCAGCTAACAGAAGGTCCCAGTAAACCGGCTCCACTGGCAGTGCAGTTCACCAGTGAGGGCAGCACCCTGTCGGGCTGTGACATCGAACTGGCTGGGCCAGGATACCGCTTCTCTCTCGTCAAGAAGAGGTTTGCCGCAGGTCAGTAAAGTGTTTAAGTGGAAATATTTAGAAAACAAACATTAATTATCGCGGTCACTAAATAATTACAAGTGATCACTAGCTCATGTAGTAGGTCAAACCATAAATCTTCACTGGTTCAGTTAGGTTTATTTTACAGGCATCAACACACATCTTACAAACAACAAATGAAAAAAGCAGGTGTCATTAAAACACGATCACGTGACAAAAAATTCATCAGGCTCCAAAAGTCAGTATAACCGGTTTAATATTTTATGCATTTGGTTTAAATATCATTACCTCCATTATTATGTTATCATCCATCTGTTGGTTATTGTAGAAAAAATCTCTGAGGTTAACAGAATATTTCACCTGCTTAATAACAGTTTGTGCCTCAGTTACTTACCATGTGACACCTTGAATTTTTTTTTTTCATACTTAGGTTTTTATTTTCCTTTCGACAGAAACATTAAATACAAACAGATGCAAACACAGTCCAACAAACATGACATTTAAAGTGAGGGATACTTGGAATTCTTGAAGAAAACTTGGTTTGTCTTGCAAGCCACCAAAGTGACAAGTGGATCCAAAATTATTGAAGAATTAAAAGGAATAGTGACGATATTTAACCACATAGAACAATGGCTGCATCCTTCAGTCCATATAACTTTGGGAACTGATATAATTTAAAGGGTACATTTTACAAAAATCACCCACTCTCAGTTGTCATGGACAGTGATATTAGCTGTGGAGATCAAACCTCAACTTATAACTGACTCAAACTTATATTTTAACAATCCATCTATGCATTTCAGGAAAGTACCTGGCCGACAACTAACCCATGCTACTGACAGCAGCACTGTTGAACAAAACAATCGCAGTGGACTGAGGCTGACACCGAGGACAGAGGACGAACCGGCATCAGACGACAGACTTTCCATTAACCGTTTCCGAAACCCACACGACAGGTTCCGCAGCCTACCCAGCAGTATTGTATAACTTGCATATAGCATCGTGGAAACTGTTTTAGGTCATGTAATTATCGTATTTGTATTCATTTCATAACATCTGTATTGCTGCAGTTAGACACCTGGGTTCCTCCTCCCTCTGAAGTCTGCGCCTCTGTGTCTTCATCCTCCTCTGGTCAATGTGTGGTGGTGTTGTTTTAAAGTTTCACTGCAGCTGCCTGACACAAGACAGGGACAGAAAGACTTTCAGCCAGATTTGAACTCTGGGTGACGAACTGCTTGTTGTCGAAAGTCCAGGAAGATTTGGTTGTAAAAATACCCTTAACCAAGATCTTAGCAGTCAGACACACACTCAGCCTCTGACACACTAAATCTCCCAAAGTTCGTAGTAAGTTATTCCGTAGCCGCTAGAAAAATCCGATCTTGAAATAATCCTTCTGTCAGAGTCTGAGCATGAAGCCTGGGACAGCTGTCCTCGCGGCTTTTTCAGCAAATAAATGCATTTACTGAAGCATTTTGACACAGTGCCGCAGTTAAATGAAAAATGTTTCTCGTCAGTTCTTG
>JAOWBC010001052.1:7791813-7803658 GCA_028566105.1 Hypoplectrus providencianus | reverse complement strand
GTACACATCCTAGTAAACAACGTAGCATAAATCTAGTACATTTTTCTATATTTGCACTATATTCTCTACATTGGAGATTAAAATTAAAAAAAAAGCATGATGGAACACATTTGGAATTATGTAACAAAACAGTGTAATGTTTAAAATATATTATTTTATTTTTTGTTTTCCTTTGATCTCCTCACGAAGCTGACTGAGAGAATAACAGAAGGGAGCAAAGTTGTCATCAGAGAAAGGGAGGATACTTTAAAGAATCTCAAAGATAAAACTACTACTACTAAATATTAAACTATTTTTCCTACACAATTCCATATGTGTTCTTTCATAGTTTTGATTTCTTCAGTAATAACCTACAATGTTTAAAATATTAAAAATTAATAAAAACGACTGAATGAGAAGGTCTGAGAACTTTTCACTGGTACTGTTTTAGTGAAAAATGTTTTGGTTTGTGTACCTCAAACAGCAGAGTGACATTAGTCTGGTTTCTGTATGGATCATCTTGAAGGATTCTCCAGAAATCAGGGCCTCGCTCAGGAGCTGAGGGGAAAACCGACAATTACATCACATGAAAGCTGTCACCTGTTAGTGGTATGACATGCATCATGTCACCCATTTCCCATTTGAGCTACAATCAGAAGGTCCGGTGTGATTTCAAAAGTTGCATCAGGAGCCTAGAGCAGAGGTCTTCAAAAGGGGGTCCACGACCCTTAGGGGGTCCACAGAGGTACTGCAGGGGGGTCACGAACATTTTGGTTGATTAGACATTTTTTCATATTCCCCCCCGCATTTTTTCTTTAAACACATTGAAAATTATTATAAGTTTATTTTAAAATGTTATACAGCTGTTGTTTAGGGTCTTGGGTATTAGGGGGAAAAGAATCCACGCTCTAAGATTGTATATAAAATATATTTAGAGGAGATTTCCTGATTGTAGTAGTACACGGCAAAACAACAGAGCAATCATCTGTTAGCTAATAACGGATCTATGTTGCTGCGCCGATCACCAGGCCGTATGTGACACGCTGACTCTGTCTGTCATACATGCAGCCCATACTGCATGTATGTTTAAAATGTTTAAAAACACCCTCAAACTACCTTGCATGTTCAAAATAAAAACATGAATATATGAACTTGTGTATTATTTGAACATCTTAGTACTGAATGCAATAACAAGGTTCATTTCTACAAGGCACTATAGGAACAGTTTAATATATCACACAATTTTATACATAAGTAGGGGTTAGGGTTAGTCCTGCTGAATCCCTCCATCAGTTTGGGGGTCCACGGCCTGGAAAATGTTGAAGACCCCTGACCTAGAGTAAGTCATGTAAGGCTGTCCTGCTTTACCTCTGCTGTTCTGAGGCGTAGAGTAGACCGAATCGCTCCACTCGCTCCAGTAGCCGGTGCCGTTGGTGTGCATGCAGCGTGCTTGGACCACATACACCCTGCACATGTCTCCCACTGCTACCTCCGCCCACGGCACACGCACTGCGCTCTGAACCTGCATGCATGACATAAGTCGTCCATTTTAAAGATAGAGATTAGATAATATTTGGTCTTTACCTGCCGCATCATGGACCTTAGTTACTTTAAATATGTTTGTTCTTGATTGATAAACATCCTACTTCAAGCGAAATAGCATTTGAGAAATATAATTGGATATAAAGCCTACATCGAGCTGACCTTCCAATCCGGCTGGGCCCTCAGAGCGGAGGATGAGTGGTAACGAAACTGACACTGGAGACCCTCGCCTGGCAGATACGGAGGCTCCCAGGTGACCATCAGGACTCCATTGCTCCCACTCACTGCTTTTATATTCGTAGGTGAGTGAGGTTTAACTGCAGGGGAAATGAATTGAGGATGTGTGAGCTTGCCTGATGAAAAAAACAACAAATTAATATGACGCTGATTTCAAAAGGCAAATCCTCTGTAGCCTTCATCCCGTTGAATACAGTATAAAGACAAGATATGTAATGCACTTAACTGGGATGTTTTTTCTTTGTTTTGTTTTTTTCAGAAATGCACTCATTCTGAATCTGATGCGTTGTGTTTTCTTTTTTTATCTTTATGTATATTGATCTATAATCTGGGTTGTATTTCCAAGCATCATGTTATCATAACCTCAAAATGTTTTTAGTCGTGTTCACAAGAAATAAAAACTGCTTTGACCTCAATATTTAAATGATCCATTCAAACATACCAAACATTCAAAATGATTCTCAGATGACTAGATAATGTAGCAAAGCTTTCTATAACTATCAACAATATTCAATACAAGTGCCATTTTATTAATAATACAATTTATTTATTTTTTAAATCAAAATTACTAGTTTTGAATATGCCATTCAGATATAACTTATTTTGAAAAATATCTAAATTAAAAAGGACAAAATTCATAAATATATCTTTTTGTACATGTTTTACTTTGAAAACACATAAATAAGTGTTAAGACAATAAGCAACTCACTTTGGTGAAAAGGGAAAAAGTTTTCTTAGATACTCTTTGGAACTTCAGAGATTTAATCAATATTTTTTAAAATGTAATATTTGCAAAAGAAAAGACTCATATCATAGTTGCTTACCATGATCTATGGGCGACAGGTAGACTGGTTTAGACCATATCGGGCCGAGCAGGGACGGCACCTCCAGCCACAGCTTGTAGCAGTTCATCCTGAGAGGATGGATGGTGCAAGTCTTCTGCTTGTTTCGAACCTGCAGGCAAGAGGGTCCCAACTCCCCGACTACCTCCCCTGCTCGTTCTCTCTCCTCCATCAAGTCACAAGGCAGGTCAGCCCACCTGGTGTAAACAAAATAAAAGACTATATTGCCATGTTGTCCCTACAGCATAGGGGTTTTTTTCCCATTTATTCATGCTGATAAAATCAGCTCAAATGCTGTATGGTTTCGGTTAGTTGTGATGAAATTTTAGTCTCTAAATTCACTGATGAGATCAAAGAACAAGTCAACTTTAGCTGGCTGTCAGATGAGGCAACAAATAGGTGGATCTGATACAATTCATAAAAAAGTCTGATAACTTTCCACTACTCTTACAGAAACAGAAAGTAATATTTTTGTTGTTGTCTTAGAATTGTTCAACAACAAATATGCAAATAAGATGTAGATTCCTTGGTTGCTGGCAATAATTTTTATGGAATACATAACTTTCAATGTACTGTTATGTACCTTTCTTGCATTTTTTTTTTTTTCAAATAAATCTTAATGGCTTTCTTTGTCCTCTAACATTTATGGAAAACTCTTCTTCTTTCCATATCTTCTTTGCCCAACTTATTTTCATTATTACTACATTCCTAGATCTTGAGAAATAAACTTTTTATTACCATTGAGTATGATGAATGAAAATATGAAAAAAAGGAACCCTAGAAACACTAGAATTTGAAAAACCTGCCAAAAAATAGCAAAACATCTCTCAAATCAAATTTGCAGTGATATATTTTTCTTTCTCCCTTTAACAGATGGAGAATGAGAGGAAAAGTTAAACTGGAAAGTCCAAACATAGTTGCACAAGAGGCCTTTGCAATACATCAGCTAGCAAAATGAGTTATGAAACAATCACATCATGACATATTTGTGTTAGTCCTCATAGTTGTTGTGTCTAAACTGTGGAGACTTTGTATTGCTGTGAGGTCAGTAGTCTTTCTGACATTGATTTATAGCCCACAGATGAAATAAACTTCCTGATATCACTTCCCACAGCTATTTCCAGGGTGTGTTCAGTAAATGTGCTGCCCGGTACACTTTGTTCAGTCAGCTAAAAGCACACTGTGCTCTGAGGTTTCATTCACAATGCCACAGTGTCCACAAACATCTGAATAAAATGTATTAACTAATTAGAGGCAGCTACAGTGAAAACTTTACCTGGATCTGAAGTTGGGTTTAGTCCACTGTCTGCTCTTCCAGCTGCAGATCATAGCATCAATATCACCGTTGGTTTCACATTTTATATCGATGAAAGCTCCTGTAAGACGCAGGGAGAGACACTCACATTTAGGTCACAATAACAATCTTCACCTAAGATGGCCTCTGTTAGTGCACAGTATTTTGGGTCACAATGTTGTGCTGTCACATGCCGTCACTCTCTTTCCTGTCTTTGTCCGCTTCAGCGGAAAACTGACGCGAGAAAAGGAACTTCCAGGAACTTTGAAACATCAGAGGTGAAATGACTTTCCCTACAGAGAGAGCTAATCTTTGTCTTAAACTGTAAATAAATACATTTGTGTCTGTGATGTTGCTGTGAATGGAAGCCCACCTTCCACATAGATCTGGCTGTACGGGATGGTCCACTGAGTGCACTGCAGGAGGTCATACATCCGGGTCTCCGAGGGACGCACTGTGATCTGGCTGACCTGTGGGAAAGAAAAGGCCAGACCAATGATTTATTTATATAAACTGTTCTTTCCTAAATATACAGAGGAAGTCATTAAATGTTCCCGGGAACACACAAAGTCCTAGGAGTAGTGTTGTTTTTCTTACCCACTGGTTGACCGGGTGGTACTGACTGCGATGAAGCCGCTGTTGGAAGTTGAGGATCCACGTGGCCGTGCTGGCGTTGATGTTGTGGTCATTGAACACGCAGTACACCGTTACGTTCTCCCCCGGCCGCGCCACCACTTTCTCAGGGATGTAGCTCACCGCTGCACACACAAAAACAACACAATACAGTTTGATTTATTGAAAACGGAAATAAAACAGTATCTCCTTCCTTATTTCATGAAAATCCATAGATTGCAAATTTTTTTCCACTGGCGTTTTATTTTTTTAGCTCCCTTAGGGTAAAGCCTTGAGCTCTGAAATTCTCACTATATCAAAGCATTAGCTTTTTTATTTTAGTCAACTGCATCAATGCTTCAAACATGATAAAGTTAATGTTCCTTTTGTGAAAAGGTCCTGGCCTAGTGAAAAGGCAAATTCTCAATAAACTCCATGGTAACCCTGTTTGGGGTTGGCCTACAAAAAAAAATAAATTTGTTTGTCCTCTATTGAAAAAAATCTAGAAGTATTATGGTGGTAGGCATGTTTTTGACATAAAGCAAATCCTAATGTCCTTATTAAAATATGAGTCATTATAGATGGGGACTAAAATAACGTTTAAAACCCATGTTTGAACTAAATAGTATAAGTTGTGTCACATGCGAAACAAGCATATTTTCTAAACTAGAAGATGTTACATTTCAAATTAAACCTCATGAATGCATTTTGGCCTTACAGTTCTTCGCTTATAAGTTTTTATATTTGGGCTTTGAACAATAAGCCAGTGTCCCAAAACAGGGTGTGTAGTAAAATGAATGAAGACACAAAAAGCTGGATGAACTTTTCAACAAATAAAGGAGAATAAAACAAAGACCCTCAGTTCAACAAATACCTGTCGCATTTGTCATTCAGGCACAGTTTCCATGCTAACTTTTATAAAAGACAACAAAATCTTTTTCTTTGTCTGGGACCTGGTATGAAAAGAGTGTGAGGGGCGTCGAACCACCTCTTCACATGCAGCCAACCAAAATATCTACGTGGAGTCGAAAGAAAACAAAAGAAATATGACTCATCAGTCAAAACAGGTGAAGTTCAACAAAGAAAACGATTCCATGCGTCATTACTGTTCAAACATATTTTACAGCTGATATGCATTAAAAAGAAAACTTTTAATTAATTTACTTTCCTTTTTTTCTGGTCCTGTCATCATTTGATCTGCTCTAAAATGAAGTTTCTGAAGTTTGTTTCAGTGAGATGACTCAGGGTTGGTGAGTCTGGCAAACTTTTAACCCTGTGACACACAGACATGTTTCTTGCCAACTTTCCTACAGTGATTCAGAGTAGAACAGTGACACAAACACATACATGTGAACAGAAAACAGTTGAAAGCTGGTATGCACAAAGACATCTTATAGCACCGCATAGCTCAGCCCGAATCCAACGGTACGGCTTGTTTTTTGTATGTTGATGTTAAAGAAAACAAACTAACAACCAGCCAACAAGTGCTTGTTCCTGATAAACAGGATGATTTGGAGTGTGTGAACAATTCTCACTCTCATGTCTCTAATCTCACTTTCAGGATTTTAAAAAGACTCTCCGCATGGATGGCTGCTTCATATTCATTTTTCATTTTCCCAACACTGAGTCAGAGGTCGTTCTCAAGGCCAGTGAGCAGCTACAGGTCATACAGTGTGACTATCGACATTCTCCACACTGCAATCACTTCTTCATTAATAGCTAATGAGCTGGACTCGTTATAATAGTTTCACATAAATCTACCTGAGAGATAATTGAGGTCAGTTGTTCGTCTAGCACAGTCAGTGATGAGCGCTGAACTACAGCAATGAGAGTTCACTACAAAAAGGTGCGATTATGTAATCTCACTACCTGATTTCAGAAACCAAAATTAGCTTTTAGTTACGCTCAGCTGTCAACACAGTCAACAGTCCAGTATTGTAACATACGCAGTATTTCTTTCCTTCTGCTTTGGTTTACAGATTTGAGAAGAATTTTTAACCTCTACTCTCGAGGTTGTTTTTTTAGTTTAATTTGGGATTTGAAAGAAATTATGATGTTGCTTTATGGAAAGGTGAAGCATAGGCCAAGGAGGAACACTATATTGGGAATTGAGAATAAAAGAATGGAGAATTAAAAAAGATTCAAATGTTCATTTTTGATGTTTTGTCATTGAAAACATTTGCAAACAAAAGCCCATCTCATAATCAGAAGGCAACCAGAGACAGAGCAGGAAGAAACAAGTTATACTGTTTAAACTTGTTTTTTACAATCATGTAATTAGTTTAAGGTTTAACTAGCACTGTGATCACATCATCACTGCATTTTTTTGGAGTGCCAAACTCAATATGTTTGAAACCAGAGCTGTCACACAAATGCCCAGCCATTAACTCAGCCTCTGGGCGGTTGGCAGGTCAGTTATTTGCACTAACCTGGCTAAAAACACTATTACTAAGTCAGTTATTGTTTGCTAAATTCATCAATCAACAATCTCCAGGACACTCCGGGAAGTCACTTTCAAACAATTCCTAAAGAAACAATGCAGTTGTACATAAGTATCTAAGAGTGAATGGCTCTTACTGTCCAGGTAGATGTGGTGAGGCTTGCTCCACTCACTCCACACTGGAGGCTCTTGGAGGCTGGAGCAGCGAGCCTGGATGGTGTAGTTCAGTCTGGGCTTCAGCTCCAGGGACAACCGGGGCTCTCCAGACACAGACAACACCTGAGACAGCAGAGAGGGGATCGGACTAAAGCAAGGATACTTCAGGGTCAGAGTCAGGTATATTTTATAACACAACTATTATTATGAAAAGAGTAATACAAGGGAACAAAAAGTAAAGCTTATCTGAATCTGAATTCAATGCCTGTAGGAAGAGGTGACTCTTTAGAAGTCAGTCATAAAATCTGGGTGTGTCTACGCATAAGAACGATGACTGAAGCAAATCCTTCATCACAACACGTCTGGTTGGTGTGCCAGCAACTGTTATTGTTACCAAAACACACAACCTGAAATGAACTGTGTGTATGACAACTGCCAATCCGGGCCATCTACTCTGAAAGCATTATTCAGTTGAATTTCATTATATAACTGTATTCGAAGCATGAGCCCAAAGGTTTATAACAAGACATTTGTTCTCAATCTAGCCTTCACCCAAACTAGTGCAAGATATATTAAGAAACGGCATATTTTAATCATCCACCTATAGGAGTCAGTCATTAGCAGTTTGACCTGTGGATGAATCATGGAGTTTCCGATCCACTGCTGAACACTGAGTGCACTGTTACATACTAAACACACTGTATGAGGCTATTTAAACCCAACTGACTGTGAGCGTGTCACACTGAATAAACACACTGTCCTGTCAGTGGAAATGTGCGCTGAATAAAAGCACCACAGCTTCAAAAGGCAAATACAGTAAATGTAGGTGTGACCCAGTTTAGTTTAGTTTAGTTTTTCACCTTCACTTCTCCTTTGGAGCACATTTTGCACTTATAAGTATTTCCTTTGGAAATAACTTAAGTATTTTTGATTAATTTGATGTTTTTTTTTTGATTGGTTGTTATTAAAGAGAAGATTGTGACAGGCAATTTCTAATAGGCACATTTTGTTTATGTTGTTAAAATTGTTATTTATATATCTATATAAAATTGTAATTGTATATTTTTATTACCCTTTTTTGTTGTTTTTGTCGTAGGAGTTCTTGCATGATTTTTTTTCGACACAAATACTATTGATAAAATAATTTTACAAAATAAGGAAAACTTTAATAAAAACTTCTTCCCACCCCTTCTAAGACATAAAGACATAATTTGTTTGTGGATAAATGTATGTTTATAACTCCTTATTACACTAACACTCACACTCATATATTAGATGACCTTTATGGCATTTATGATTGTGAGACGAACCTGTATAAAAGCATAATACCAAATAGAAATGATAAGCACCAAAAAGTTGTCTTTTACAACCTGGAAACACAAAGGTTCTTAAATATAAAAGCTAATAACTTATCTATAACCATCAGTACAGCCATTAATAACAGTTTACAAACCTTTTATGAATTTGCCTAAATAAGAGGCAGAACCAGTATTTTCAGATCGCATGATGGGTGCTGCAGTCAATACTTATAAGAAACAATATCTTTGACGATAGATAGACGAGTGAAGTGTTACCTGCCAGGCTGGGTGTGTGGTGTTGGAGGAGCGTCGGACTTCATATCTCAGCGGGACGGTATCAAAGTCTGATGGGGCGTCCCAGTGTAGAATCAGTTCTGCCTCAATGGTCTGGACATGTGATAGGTTGACTGGAGGACTTGGTTTCACTGCGGGAAACAAACACATTGTCAAAGTTTACAGTAGAATCAATACACTGCTGTTTATAACACAGCTAATCCTGATTTAATATTAATTCACATTTCATGAAAGGTTACTTAATCCTATGGATCATTACAATTAATTTACATATTATTGAAGGATTTCTGCCTTAAAGCCTGTAAAAATTATAACATTTGGGTTTGGCATCAGTGAGAGATTTAAAGTTCAGCTGTGCAGCCTAAAGGTCACTTATAAACAGGTTGGTTCTGCACTGTGCATCCAAACATGCTGTTATACATGCTGTTTTAATTTTCATGCAGCAAAGATCAATTTTCTTTTGATCCATTCAATATCAATCAATCAATAAATAACAATGACATCACATCTGGAGGTAATGAAAAGTACTGACAGGATATAATTAAATTCCTCTGCATATTCTCTTGCTACTACATGCTATATGGAGCTCATGCATTTAAATGTCAACTTACAATGAATGGATCAAAGCATATAGCTGTAAATGTTAATTATAGCAGGAATCATCTGTGCAGCATATTGAGCTGCACATTTGGACCAAATGACCATTTCAGGTGGATTTTAGAGGCGTGGACCCAGACTTATATCAATTGCCATTCACTGAAGTGAGACAGGCTCAATTATGACAAATACAGAGAGAGATAATTAAGTCTCATGAAACCACAAAGATGCCTCCTGGGTGAGAAGCAATTACCCAACAACATGAGTAAAAGCTCAGCTATTCATTTTCCAGACTGTTCCCACATCAGATACTTTCTGCTAAAGAACTAAAAGTGGTAAACATGTAACTTAAAAGGTAACAAATAACTGTTACATAAAGGTCACAACTGAAGGGGACAAAGGCTGCACTGAATAGTTCAGAGCATCATTTACAGTGTTCCCGTTTAGATAAAGATAAGGCGCCATTAATAATTAGCATTAAATATGATTTGATGAATTAGATTCCAGTATCAGCTGTGTAGGATGTTTCCAGCTCATGTAAATTCAATATTTCAGATAACTTCAGAGCTTTTTCAATCCAAAAGTCAATTCAAAAAGACAGAAAAAATATCTCAAATTTATTTTGCTCTCCATGCCACCATCATTTTTCATTGTGCAAATTATCTGCAAAGTGTTAACAGATATTTACCAAAAAGCAGTTTAAAGGTGTAACCCATATATCTTTGCCCATAGCTAACTTTACGACACTGTATGCCTGGCATGCTTGCAAAATATAGTTTCAAAACTCAGATCATGTTGACAAAATATGTTAAAATAATAAATAAAATGATAATGTCAACTTGTTTGTTACGACATTTTTAGAATTTTTTCAGGCTATTTATTATTTGTTTATACAGATTAGACCATACAAAACAAATCACAGTACTGTTATAACCCTATACTCATCAAAGGTTGGATTTTCAAAGACAAAAGAGCATAAAAAGAAGAACAATGAAAAGAATGAAGGCTTTCCTAATGACGCTGGAGCAAAGACTGAATAAAAAACATTAAACTGAAGAGAGAAGACACGGAAACACACACTGTTTCTCTGTCAGTTTAACCCAGAGGTCGAGCTGAATAAACATATGGAGAGTCCTTCTCTATCACTGTGGAGATCTCCCACGCAGGGCCACGGCCCAGCTGCTCACAGCTACGTATTCCCATCACGCAAATGAGCAAAAACTCTTTCTCCTTCTCTGTTCACATTTATCACTTTGAAGCTCAACGTTGCTTTTAAACATTCATGTTCCTAACATCGTCTTCATACATCTGAATTTATTCTGTAATGCCAGTAATTGAGGGACTTGCTGTTAACTTTTTTAGGACTTTGTATAACATAACAGTGTGCCCTGATGATGGAAAACTACCAGAATAAATATCTATTGTCTTCAAATTTCAAAACCACTTACACTTACTTTTTTTTAAATAAATTTTTCATTTTTTGGGTGAAGTTTTAAGAAAAGCCCATAGTGTATGACTACCTCACCTGCACATGTGTATTAGTTTTTCTTTACTTTTTATATGGCTTTTATTATAAATAACTGCTTGAGACTTGTAAAAAATAATATGCATAAGTTTAGATTGTAATTTATTGATACCATTCCTTCTATATAAACTATGAATAAACTCCACAAAGTAAAACCAATTTACTTTACTTAGTTACTAAGGCGTAGCTACAGTTTTACATCTGAACTAGCTCTTTGTACAGTATCCCCAAATTTGCACATTTTTCATAAATGCAACAGCACAGCCCTAACTCTAGCTACAGTACAGCAAAGGTTTTCAGTTAAGTAAAAACAAAGATTGGTTCCACTTCTGAAAGATGCATTACAGTATCAGGTGTAAAGCCTACAGTTTATAAAGAAATCTGACACCCCTGCCTACTCCAGCAATGATTCATCCACCCTGCTACTCATATCAAACCCTTCTTACCAGGCCGGGCAGGAATCCTAAGGATGACCGGTGGAGCGACAGCCTCGGATACGCTGACAGTCACCACAGTGTTAAAGCCTGATGTAGCATCGAGAGCGACTGAACACATGAAGGAATCCTTGGCCTCACAGACAACAGGACCTTCAGCTGCCGTTTCCCCATCATTTATCTCTGTGTCCTCTTTTTGGGACCTGAGAAATGGATACAAACACGCTTAAGTCACATTTCCTCAGTGCTAAGATCTGAATTTAAAACATTGAATTATAACTACATATCACTGAATGTACTATATATTATGAATTTATTGGCACTGATGAAAAGGACATCAATAAAACCAGGAACCTATAACTGTTGATGAAGAGCATGCGAGTTGACTGAAATTTCCAGAAGGGCTAATAAATGGACCACAGTGTCTGGCCTCTGCTCTCAAGTGTCTGTTTGATCAGTGGTGAATTTGTCTCTTTGTTTCTGCCACAATAAAAGCCTGGAGCCTGTGTGATATCACGTAGCTTCCTCCCCTGGTGATCACACATATACTTAAGCCCCCACTGAGCAGCCAGGAAGGGTTCAGACACACACACAC
>JAOWBC010001052.1:7775206-7788508 GCA_028566105.1 Hypoplectrus providencianus | reverse complement strand
GGTTTACTCCGGGTACTCCGGTTTCCTCCCACAGTCCAAAAACCTGCACATTAGGTGAATTGAGGACTCTAAATTGATCGTAGGTGTGAATGTGCGCATGAGTGTGTTTGTCTGTTTGTCTGCCATCCGATAGGCTGGCCACCTGTCCTGGGTGTACCCTGCCTCTGGCCCAGAGCTAGGCACAGCTTCCCCGTGACCTGGGATTACCTGGATCCCTAGCGTCCATCTTGACTTGTTTTGCAACTCATCGGATTATGTAAGACTGTCCTCCCTCTTAAATATGACCCTATATGTACAGCATTGATGAGGTGTCCTTACACTCAGCAGGCTCCATGTTTAACTGATTGTTTACCCTGCTCCCTATGGTTAGCTACACCCACTTTTCATAATTAATTATCTGTTTGTTGTAGAGTCTTGAGTGAGGTATTGTTGAACTCAGCAGAGACTTCCTTGTCAGTGATGATTTCTCCTCCCCTTTACCTAAGCCACACCCACTTCCATAGGTCAGCCCTGCAGTCTGCAGGGAGTTCCTATACCATTGGCGTAGCTTTTATCCCCTTGAATGACTAGTGATGTTTGTCGCAGGTTCTTCTTAAAGGAGGCTAATGGTCACAATACCTGGTTAGCTCCAGCTCCCTAAGGTCCACATGCCTGCAAGGGCCCATTCAATGCTGCCTGCAGCTTTAATTATTACTATGTTTGTGATTTGCGGTGCCATATCACATAGTATTCATGAATGACACCACGGTGAAAGTGATGTTACAGGATATAAATGCAAAGAGGGAAGCAAGGGAGTATATTGAGCATTAAAAATAACAGTTAAAGTATAAAGAGCTAAAAAGTCCACTCCAAAGGAGCTTGGTTAAGTTACTCTTTAATCTGCCTAAAGGAATGACACCTTCACCAAGAGTTTATGTTTATTCAGTTTGGTTTGTCAGCAGGATAACAAAAAAAAAACAAAAAAAAACCCACAAAAAATACACTGGCTCGATTTAATTAAACTTAGTCGAAGGGGGGAACATACGGGCCAAGATGGCAAAATATGGAAACATGGTCTTGACATTTGCACTGCTAGTTTGAACTGCAGGTTATGAAACACCACAAATTCCCAGAAGCAAATACTTGGGGCAAGGCAGGGTGTCCTTAATGGTAACTAAAGCCTTAAGACTGAACATGAGGACATCAGCACAGGGCTAAATACTCACTTATGCTTTTAGCTCCTGTGTAAATTCAGCCCTAGAGGTTCAGCTGAGCAAACAGCACAGCACAGGAGCCGGCCATCACCATGGAGATCCCTGTTATGAGAGGATGCTAGTTTGAATAAATCAAATGGTCAAATTGGCAGCAAAATGCCCCTTTGTTAAATGACCATGGCTGTTAGCTCTTGCACCTCTAACGATGTAGCCGTGGACTGTCATTAGAAGGCAGCCTGGTCAGTTTTTGCCTGAGGCTCAGCTGAAATGTGTCTGAGGCAAAATCACCTGATCTCACCTCGCTGTCTTTTCTTCAGACGCTGCTGTCTGAACATGAGGTCTGTTTCCAATATGGTGTTAAAAATGCTTCTTTTGTACTATAGTAATGACTTTTATTATGAAAATTAAAGCCCACAGTCACACTTTGTGCCTTTAGTCACATACACTTTTTGGTTGTTTTTGTTGGACATAAAACTTACATTACATAAATAATATGGTGCAAGACCAAACTATATAAACCCAGCTAGATTACATAAAGCTTGGGCTTCACTTAAAGCCCCATGTGAATATCAATAACAACCTGTCTGCCAGGGAAAGGAGGTTTTTGATATTGGTGATTTCAGCTTTCCAAGAATATCTAACCCCAATCATAAGTGTACTATATTCCTTTATGTGTCTATTTTAGGGAAATTTCAAACTTTAAACAAGCCCTGCCTTAGCCTGGCGACCTGTCCAGGGTATACCTGATGTCAGTAATGATCAGCTCCAACCCCCATGAGCCAGGTTCGCATCAGCAGTAAAGATAAACTTACAAAGGAAATCAGAAGATTTGATATAAAAGTTTTGATCACAAGTTCATACATCCTACATCTTTAATTTCAAGGTACAATACTACATCTCTGTGGTTCCTGTTGGACTGCGTCATTAAATATGAAGCAAAAACTATGGAGGTGGAACAATGTAGATATAGACAGTAGGTTCAGGGTGATTAATTAGAGAAAGGAAAACAGAGAGACATAAAAGACTGAAGAAGGCAAAACTCCCATTTCAGATGACAGATGAGACACACAAGGTCGAGCCTTTCATTCATTACTTCTTATCACAATCATCCTGCAATGCTACAACTCCAGAGACTCTATTAAAACAATAAGCAAACCCACAGTGCTATAATTTTCGAATGAAGTGTGAGTCATTGTGGCCAGTGTGCGTAGGGTGTCTTTTACCTCACAAAATGTGTTCCAACTCGAATGAAATGTTGTAATATAATATTGATAAAATTACTCACCAGCTGCCCTGTGCCAGTACAACTCCAGAAGCAAACCATAGGAAACAGAGTTAGCCTTCCAGCTGATATGCTGAACATTTGGAGTAGGACAGAGAGCTTTATGAGGAGCAGTGTGTCTCTGGGCATTGGGGCTATTTCTGACCCACGGTGTCAGAATACACACCAATCGGTCACAACACTGCACACGACCAGGATGTGTATACATGAGTGTGCACTGGTCTGTGGATCTGCAGGTGTGTATGCACTGTAAGTGTAAAGAGGGATTAGAGTTTACTGGACAAAAGCCATCCCTATTTTTATGTTCATGTACTTGAACTGGATGTGTATATTTGTAGCTGTTGGCAGAAAGGGATTTCGCAGAGCTTTAGATAAACAAGATCTCTCCCAGTGGTCGCCTCAAACTTTCCCCTCTGTTCGAGGTACAGAGGGGTTTTCTGTGCGCCTGTGTGTCACCAATGATATTTGATCCTATAATTCCTCTGACGCATTCTTGCCAAGAGCTGCCTTTGGGTTGCAATGCCACTTTCAGGAGCCCCTGATCCTGACCAGGCCAAACAAACTCTCTTTATTCTGCCTTATCATGGTGAGAAATAGAGAAATAGCTGGATATCATGTTCTTGGCAAGAGGACAGGAAACTGAGTATCCACACAACACAAGAGATACAAACTTAAAGCTGCTTTCGTCAGTCTTTTTTGTATCAACAATGGATCAAATCTTTATGTTGAAAGGAAAGGCTCACAGCAAATTATCATCCAACTGACTCTTACATTACTTTTGTTCACATTCAGCACTCTCGGAACATTGCTTCCAGGCAGTATTTTATAACACAAAAGACCACCTGTTGAGCACCAAACATTCATACATTCATTCATTATCTTTAACCGCTTATCCAAACCCAGGTAACGGGCGGGGCTAGAGCCGATCCTAGCTGTCATTGGCCGAGAGGCGGAGTAGACCCTGGACAGTACGACAGTCTGTTGCAGGATAGACAAACAAAGACAGACAACAACTTTTCACACTCTCACTCACACCTCACAATTTAGGGTCACCAGTTAACCTAAACTGAAGGAGGAGAAGCCGCAGTACCTGGAGAGAACCAACGCCAACACGGAGAGAACATGCACACTCCACACAAAAGAACCATGGACCGGAGTCGAACTAGCGACCTTCTTGCTTTGAGGCACTGTGTGATAAAATAAACTTAATTGGTTAATAGAGTGGACCATTTATCAGAGGAAGATATTTGCCTCAGGAGAAGGTGGAGACCAAAAACTGAGCTAAAAGGCAAAGAAACTTTATGAAGCCATATCATGACTTTGAACAGCGTATACTCATCAAGCAGTTGTATGATCTCAACATACATGCACACATCTTACAAAATAGGACCGTGACTATTACATTGTGAAACAGTCCCATGGTTGCTGTTTCAAACAAGTGGCTAACATTGTTGAACACAACTTGGTTAGTTCATGCACCAAAGCTACCTTCGACTTAGACAATAAGGGAAAACATTTGGGTTAAAATAATTAATTTCCTGTACAACTACTGGACATAGTTAAATCAGTGGCATAGATGGTGCTGCAGGTGACATAATTATTTTCCTTTTTACTGTATTTAGTCTTTTTCTGCCTTCCTCTGACTCATTACACCACTACAGGTCACCACCTAACAACCACTGTCAATATGTATTGTAATTAGATGCATATGCTGCCTCACAATTATGTTGATTCACTACAAATTGGTGTCTTTCCTTTAGTAGTTATAATTATGTTAGTTATAATAACAGGGAATGAGAACAGCCTAAAGTCTATGAGTGCTCTTGTTGCTTTTATCTGATAGGTAGATGTGTTTATATGCAGCTGTTTGCTTAATATGTGTCCTACAAGAACTTTATAAGTCATTGCTGTGTTACCAGCTTTTAAGCACTGAAGAATGCAAATTATTTATGAATTAAAATTCAATGTTAACCTTCCATCATATATTCTAGAAATGCACTATTTGGATGCAGTAAGGTATAGTTTCAGAGGTAAATAGCCACAAACCCCAACAACAGCCATTCTATTTTAAATGCCTATAAAAGTTATAAACACAGTGCCATTGTTAGTTTCCATCACAGCTGCAGTTACATTTAACCCCAGCTTGTGAAGTGGTGGAGCCAAAGGGGACACAACTATTTTTAAACTGCCAGTAAGATTGCAAAACTCTGCTGACAACAGCACAGTGAGAGAGCTGACCTGCATGACACCTGAAGTGGTTTGATAACACTAGAAAGATTCACTAATATCTTTCAAAATACTCTACTGCTGTATAATATTACATGGATATTGGACTATGTTGCACTTAGTCCACATAGGACATACCATGACATAGTTTGTCATTATTAAAAAAATAATAATAATTTCAAAATGATCTGCTTTTTATGCACATTTTCCTGTACATGATTTTTGCTTTACAAGCTCTGCTAACAGACAAACAGCATGCAAACACAAAGAGACTTTTCATCACACTTTATTTTATCTTTGACAGTTTACAGTAATAAAAAAACAAAATGAAGCCAAACAGGAAATGATGAACTTTTCAGAGTCAAACATCATAAGAACGATTCGAAAAAGAGAAACTTTGACTTATGCAAGGGACTTTTACAAAATCATGCTCACTTCCTGTCTCCAAATGTCAGACCTGCAGCCTGGGCGTAAAATCTCGGTTTAGCTTAAATGTGAAGCAACAAGTTACAAAAGTTGTTACCAATTTTATCTGTTAAAGAGCATCAGAAAATATCATCAAATGTCATTTTTAGATAATGTCATGCAAATTATGATATGTAGACTTAACACAGAGATAATCTCACACCTTTAGATGTCACAAAATGCAACTGTTGGGCTTTTAAATTCTGAAGAAAAAGAACACATCGCCCTGATGATTTTACTGATTAGAATCCGTGGCGTCTTCATAATGCATTATTGCCAAAAACATAGACATTCAAAGCATTTTAATGACTTACAATGTCAAGTAGCATAATATTTCAAAGACAGTGATGAAAGTAGGTTACTTAAAGTTAGGTAAGTTAATAAAGTTACTTTTTTGTTTCTACTGTCAAATTTGTACATCCAGGGAGCAATATCTGCCTCGGCAGGCAAACTTCACATTCATACTGTATTAATATGTACACATATACACACCCACACACTAAAGCAGCAATATTATGGCGTCACATCTAACATGATGGAAAATGTAGTTTGGAAGCTAGAAATGGGAGTACTTTAGAGATGTTACACTACATTGAAAAAGGATTAGAGAGGAGTTCAGCTGTATGGAAATATTTACTGTAAGTGGATGATTCAGCACAAGTCATAAAACTATTCTCTCATAAAATAATCATAATGAAACACTTCATTTTTGGGAGATGTAAAGCATGTGGTCTTAATCTATGATGTTCAAACCAGCTCCCTGATTTGATTTGTGGGTAAACATCCACCATCAACCCCAGGACCCCTACCCTAAACATGCACTACATGTTATGTCATAATTAGAAACCCACCAACCAAAGAACCTTGAGAAAAAAAAAAAAGAAAAAAAAAGTGCATTTGAATTAACATATCAGTCTGCAACGGCTGCATTTTAATCACTGCAGGATGCTGCTGTGTTTGGCTGAAAATTAGTGTAGCTGTGAGTGCAGGTCATGGACAAATTGATACAATTTCACTGAGGTCACTACAGTATGTGAAGGTTGGAAAGCACTTATGTGATGCTGTTCTGTAACCTGATTAACATAACCACAATTATAACAAATGAAGTGCATTTTAAATGAGCCTGCTTTCCTCTTCTCTCCATAGTGATGCCATGGCCGTGCAGCAGATGTAGCTCAAAACAATGCAAATATGTTCGCCCACTTTAAATGTGACCAGATGACTTAATAGCTTTCATCAGTTATTGCTTTGATTTTATTGTCAAATGGGTTGATAATAACCTTCCCCTGCTCATCCATTTAAATGATCTGAGAGCATTTCAAATGGGTGACACTTCTCAAACAGAGTATTTTTGTAGGTAATATATGCTGCCTGTTGCTGATATAATGGCTATTAAAGGTATAACCTTGCAGATAATCCCATTATTCAGTCTTAATTATAACACACTATGTGCCGGTAGCATTCAACAAAGAAGGGCAATGACAAAACAAACATAATTAGCACACATTATTTCTCTTGAGGGCCCTTCACTGGAGAGGCCATGTGAAAACATGCTTTTTTATGTTACCAATAAGTCTGGAGGAAAAGCATCTCTGGAGACATGAGAGGCTTCCAGCCAAACATCTCGAACAACAAGTAATGTGCTTGTCCAACATTTTTTTGTCTTATTTAATGCATTTATTTTTGTCCTAAGGCAGAACAGTATGTGCACAATTTTTCAGATACATCCGGTTCCACAGAAACTCAGTAACGACCAGTGAGGATCCAGTCGGAAGTCTTTTTTTATCAGGGGACCAGTGATGTACTTTGGAGCAGACATCTCTATGGGTAAATGGAAAGTACAGCTTGATTAGTTTCCTCATTCACAACTTCAAAGCTTCTCTAAGGCAACAGTCTTTATGCATAAAAACAATGTTCTCTCAGGCTTATTACCATCTGTTATAGTGTGAAAGCAAAGTGCACCGCGTCCAAATGAGCACTGACTTTATTCAACAGCATGTCAGTCATCAGCTTGACTCTAAATCTCACCTTCTTCTTTTACATCCAGATGGTGCACATCCACTGTATTACACACCACATTTGTGCTCAAGTTCATATACCACTAATTGTATGGGCCCCAGACAGCAATCTCATTAGAGACTTCCTCTAGCTTTGCCATCTACTACCAGTGGCGCTCTGCTAACTTTAAAGGGAACAAAAGGATTTGTGTAGCTTTTCTAGACATTCCAAATGTTACAAGACCCAATAAATCCTGTTTCAATAGTGAAAAAAAGTAAGAAAGAAAAGACAGAGCAATGCCACTGGGGTTATGATAATAACAACAAACTCTAGATTTATAGATGTCTCATTCCCAAGCGCAGTCCTCAGGGAAAGTCTCCTTGGGTACCATATCTTTGGCCTTATATTTAGAATACTCTATTTTGTCCATGGAATGATAAGTAACCCTGTCCTACTGTGAGAAAGATGTGGTTAAACTCAGCTAATGTAAACCCAATCAGCCCAGTTTGAGATCCTGTGCTGGAAAGTATCGATCATGTTTTTCTCTTTTTTTTTTCCAATTCTAAATTGAGGCCTACAGTGATTCTTGCACATATATTCGATATATATTCACTTAATGCAGCAGCCTCAAAGCTCACACTTTATGGGAAAATGTATGCATAATCAGTGATAATATTGTTAGTCAGCCATGTTTTTAACAAGAGCAAACTATTAGAACATGTCATGGGATTATACTACATTAATTAGAGAGCTGTATCTGCCCGTCCACTATTTCTCTGAGCAGAAATATGGGCATCTAAGCTTTTTTTTGAAATGGTATTAATAAGTCTCAAATGCACAAATACACACTTAAACTAAAGGCTTAATATCACATTCAAACCTAAGGAACAAGTCAGGAAAAATTAATATAATTTAATCAAACACAATTGAAATATGTTAAACATAAAGTTGATATTAAAATGTAAGACAGTACGTACATGTAAACACACAGAAAATAGCTTGTATAACGAGATTAAGTGGTTTAAAAAAAAGTTTCCATTGCATATCATAATCAACATTATTGCTCCTATATATTTTATGAAATACTTAGCAGTTGGTAGCAGCAGAACGTTTTCCCCTTCGCTGTACCATCCATTTAGAAGTCTACATTCCTGAAAGAGCATCCTTCTACACGCCAGTATCATGTGCATTACAACTTGACATCTCGATGGGACTTGAGCCTCACGGTGTAGGATGTCATGAAAAATGCTAATTGTCTCCATCCATCAGAGCCCAAGTGTCTCAGAAAGTGCGTCAGCAGAGCAGGGGCGAGGGGGGAAAAACTGAAGAGTGAAACAGAGACCTTATTTTACAATGAATCACCAATTTTTCAATTACTCAAAATTTTCTCCTAGAGAGTCAAACACTGATACCGCAGTCCTGTGTTTCTGAGCCCCAAAGGAAAACGTATCAGCCGTGTAAGTGGTCACATATGACAGGAGATGAAGTGGTGAACAGCAGCATTGTAAAGCAGCCCAGTGTTTCAGCCAGTTTTCATTAGCATCGGGGTTGAAATGCTGCACTTCCATAGAGGAGGATCATCTCAGAGATTTAATCACGGATCATGTCGTATCACCAGATATTTCTAAAGGGTTGTCACATTGACCAAAATGACTTTTAGCCACTGGTAGACACTGCCTTTTCCAATCATAGATGATGTTTATACTGTAGCTGTTCATTTAGAAAAAGTTTTTGTCTCATATTTCTGTGTAGCAGTCCTTTGCTCTTTGGTGCCATGAAGGGCTGCTAGTTAAGAACTGAGAGCAGCTTGGTGCATTTAGTCTCATTCACAGCTGCCTGTCTTTAGGGCTTACAGCTGCATTCAGACATTGGTGAGAATATACTGTACCTTCTGTCGACATCCATACTATGCAGCGAAAAGGATGAATAAAACAATTTTGTTCTAGATGCAAAGACAATTTGCATCACATGGAGTTCTGCTGCTGTGAACTCTGACAGCCTCAGCCAATCACAAAGACATGAGTGTGGATGAACACACTTGGACTCGGATCAACCCAGATATTGCCTCAGCAAGCTTTGATTACTCATCTGCCTTCACAGATGTGGGATTATAGCTATAGGTTTGAAGTGTTTTACTATTGTGGTTCTTAAAAGAATGCTGATGTCCTCATCTACAGTGCAGGGAGGAAGAAGAGGACCAAGATAACTGAAATTTCTAGGAGGATCTGGGGGAAGTTTTTTTTTTTTTATTTAAATTGTTTTTTTATATATAAATTATTATTGTTTAGCTTTCAAACATTAATTGTGATTACTGAGGGTGGCAGGTGGCATGGCGTGAATGGAAGAATGAGCGCTGTCTGTTGTGTAGTTGCAAAGACTTGAAAAAGTGCTATACAAGTGCAGTTCATTAAGTCCCCTGATATCCACCTATATATTGATGATTCTATATTCATTTCTGCATAATCAAATCAAACCCCAAAGTGCAGACAGCCCCTCTGACCAGTCTGTCCAACCGCCTTGCATCTCTGTGTCTGATGCTGCCTGCCCAACAGACTGCAGCATAAAACAACACATAGTCATCAACAGACTGATGAAACATCTGCAGCATCTTCAGTAAATTGCACATTAACGATGACGATTCTTTTTGAAAGCAGCGGGAAACAGGAGTTTAATGTCAGTTGAACGTTTACTACTTCAGGGGGAGAGAACACCTGAGAGACGCTCTCATGAAGTGTACGTAAGCATGTTGGCATCTCGGATTTCATTGCCATAACACACTTACACAACTTCCTCGTCATATACAATCAGAACATACATAGAACCAGAAATGTTATTTATGTGTTTTAAATACAACCTAGGGATGTTATTTCAGTGAATGCATAATTTCTCTCACCATAATATAGTAGCTTAAGTCAATAAAGTCAGACTGTTTCTGCAGCAGTGTAGTTTATGTGTTGCATGCTGCTGCCCTCTAGTGATTAAAAAAGGAGCTACACCAAACACTTGGATGCTGTTTTTTCTGTTTTCTGTTTACTATTTATTTTTGTGCACTGCACTTGATCATTATGTACATCCTGTAACGGTAAACAGACCTGAAAAGGAACACATGGACAGAGTTTTTACACAGTTTTTAGTAATACTTGAACAGCAGACAGGCAAACACATAACATACAGTAGTCTGTATCCAAATCTGATCACTTCCATACGTACCACAACTTCAAACAACACACATCCATTGACTACAATATAGAAGTTAGCTTTTTAACACAGCTGTAAGATTGCAGATAGAGAATTCAGTCAGCGAGGGAGCTTTATGAGGGTTATTTCACATGTAGGTCCTCAGTGTTAATAGAGCACAGAAGCACATACTACACACTTCCTGTGTCCAGTAAGTCACCAAAGAAAGCAGTAGTCTCTAGGTCAGAGTTCAGCATGATCAGCCTGAGTCCAAGAGTATCTTTCAGGAACCAATTTTAGCCAGGATGTCCTGCTATGTGATCCATTCCAAGTCCCAAACCCAGCCAAAGAAACAGCGCTTTATACAGCAGTCTTTTTCCACTCATAAGTATTCAGTTAACATCCTCAACATTGATGAAACAACTGGGAATCCTGGGTAATAATGAAGTCCAGGAAAGGAAAAAAAAAAAAAAAGATGGTTTATGTTAAATAAAGACAGACATAAAACGATGTAATCCTTCATGTCCAACAGAACAGGAAAACAGTAAGAATATGAAGATAAGTTCATGAACACATGGAAGCATACACATTTTTGAACAGATGAAATAGCTCCATATGGTCTTACTGTAGAATTCTGTTTGTGACAGGAACTGGAAAGTGGAGATAATAAAGGATATTTGTGGAAACCTAGAAATGAAATTGAGAATTGATTTAGTCTCCAATTCTAAAAGGTAAATATGTGTATTCTGTTTTGCATATGTCTAACATTGGCCCATGGACTTCAACTCAGGACTATGAAATACTTTTTACACATGGAGACCATCACACCAGCATATTAATGAAATGACATGGGAGAATTAAAAGCTATTCCTTTAAAAACTCTCTGAACATGTACAGCCAAGCGCATTGTATCTCACTTGATAAGAAGTTCACAAATCCAGACAAAAAATGCCTGCTTTGACGGAAATATCTCACAATTGTAAACAACATTGTTAAAATAGCAATGCAGCCAATAAGTGTTTTGATAAGTCTTGTATCAACATCAGATATATTTCAGATCTAAGTGAAATTAGGAAGTTTAGATATGAAGAAGTGAAATACAGCAAATTCATTCATTCATCGGTCTGACAGATTACATGTCATCTCACGGCATGAGAACATTTTCCATCTCTGCAAAATCAGCCCACAGCTCTGTGGCTGTAGATTTTATCTGCAGTCTCATCTAGAGACTTTTCTAGTTCTTAGTTATTGCACATTGTAAAAGGTTATCAAAAACATAATCAATCCTGAAGGGCCACCCCCTCGCTGAATGTGCACTATTGCTTTATGTTTGCAGAATTTGCATTCTCTACTACATGCAATAAGAAATGAACTGTAAACTGTGCTTGGTTGCATTTGTACAGAAGCCCTGAGAAGTAAGTGGTTTTCAAGTTATCTGTTTTCCAAGTCTGATCTGCAGAAAAAACATTTTATCCTGTGTTTATGACTTATCCAAATCTGTGGCAGAATTTAAATGGTTTACTAGTTGAGGAACAATAAATAAAATGTTTCTAATACATTTTATCCATCAAGTTTTGGCAAGTGCAACTTATGTTGTTGTAATACCTGTTCCATCCACAAGAGGGGGAAGTACACCACTACCACAAATAGGAAACAAAGCATTAATGTTTCCTTTTAATGACAGTTAATTTCATCACGCACTTTTAACACAAGGTAAATATATATTATGAGAGCAAGTTATGTCGCATAACTGCCATAATGCACATTATATGCAATTATATATATACATTTACATACGTTTTTCAACCAGCTACTTAGTTTTCACACCTGTGTCACCTATGTACTGTTTTTCCTGTTAGTATGACTGAGAGGAAAATTTAGATCTGACGTTTTTCTTTTTTGTTGTGTTTTTTCACTTTTCTCAGGGCTACTGTACATATGATTGCAACTCTCCAAAAGTTTTGACTGTTTCTTAGTACTCACTTTTTTTGCAATGAAATTTTCCACACTGTGGACAATAAAGCTCATAACTACCAATCTAGAAGGGTTACACACAAACAAAATACCATATAGCCTTACAAATCATTCCAGTGTTTTGATAGGTTGTCAGCCCGGCGATGAGTTAAACTATTACGGACTAAAATATCCTGAACATGTCCTTTACATACATTAGCTGATGACATATTCACTTCATTTAAACCACAATAATGCAGCAGGTCTGTTACAAAAACAATGAAATGAATTAATAAATAAATAACAATGGCTTTCTTTCAAAGCTGCATCGATTAATGTTTGTGCATCCACAGAGCTCTCTTGCAAAAAGACATGTTACTGAATATGAATATGCATGAGGCCTTATGGTGCTTCATGTATATAAACATACATGTGGTGATCTGAAAATACAGTTCTCAGTTCCCTGCAAACATGGAAACACACAAGGCTTGATTAGATCAGGTACACCAATAATATACCACTCTCCTACGGTGCAAACACTTTTTTGTTAATCTGTCATGGGAATATCAGGAACTGAATTATTAGCAGCTTCCTGACCTGTTTTTATATTAGAGCCAAACAATTATCCTCAGCAGACTAAATACATAAGGCTAATTGCTTTCATTCCTTTTGCACTTTCATAGCACTTAAATTAGATAATTTATCTGTACGGCGTGTTTTGGATGGAAAACAACTATTAAAAAAAAAAAAAAAATCTATTGTAACAAGATGACCATGTTCTTTTCCACACTTTAAAGCAGTGGTCCCCAACCACCGGTCTGTGGACCAGTACCGGTCCGTGGGTCATTTGGTACCGAGCCGCACAGGAAAAACAAAATAACATTTTTTTGTTTTATTTGATTATCAGAATATGAAAGATGTTTTATGTTGAAAAAATGACCGGATTCCTCCCGTCACCTGACACATCACGTGATAGTTACCGCTCAATTAAGCCCACAAACTTGCTAA
>JAOWBC010001052.1:7762263-7775106 GCA_028566105.1 Hypoplectrus providencianus | reverse complement strand
AAAAATGACCGGATTCCTCCCGTCACCTGACACATCACGTGATAGTTACCGCTCAATTAAGCCCACAAACTTGCTAAAAAATAAGAAAACAAACATATTTCTGAGCTTTTTTTCCGTGATAGCAACCAAAACAATATCCCGGAATAAACTGGACATTAGAAACACACGTCGGTGTCACTTTTCCCGTTTGCACATAAAAAAAAGCGCAGGGCTCCCACTGATACTGTGGTCATTCTAGTTTTCCTATGCATTTTATATTTGTTTTCATATCATATGTATTCTCAGATATTTATTTTCATGCAGGTTATATAATTCTTTTATTGTGTTTATTTGCCACACATTAAAGCCGGTCTTTGAAAATATATCGAACATGAAACTGGTCTGTGGTGCAAAAAAAAGGTTAGGGACTGCTGCTTTAAAAAAACATTCAATTGTATTAAAAGCTATGGATTTGATATGACAGAACTGATAATAGATCCAATTTTGACACAAAGTACAACAGAATGTTTAGTGGGTGGGTTTTAAATGCTCATTTGTGCCTTACAGACTATCCAACGCTCCGCCTGCTTTATTTAGAGCCGTCTGTTAAAATGCTTGTCAGTTAACTCCCTGATTTGTTCTCCTCTTATCTCTTGTGTCTGCTGCTATCTTTTGAAATGTCTCCTTTGGAACATCTCTTTTGTTTTTCTGGACGTCCCGGTGACTCTGCTTTGATTGGTGGTTTGGATCCAAAGCTGAGGACACTGGACAAGGAAGGATAATGCTGCAGCACACACATACAGTACTGTAGGTAGGTACATCTGAGCTACTTAGAGTAATTTGTTCAGTCACACTTTAAGTCACTGGAGTTCTGTGGCGTTTTCGCTGTCTTTGCAGATCAACTGAATGTTCTGTGTTTGTGTGCGGTGAGAGGAGAAGTTCGGGTCGAAGCACAGGTATAAAGGCAGATGTCGTAGGGTACGGCTGTAGTATGCTGACCAGAGGCGGTGACACATTTGTAGGATTAATTGACAGAATCATGAGAGATGTCCTTTCCTCACTCACGTCCTCTCAGTATTCATTCAGTAGAGGGGTTTTTGTCCTTGGCTTTCAAATTCTGACCAGGCGTCATTAAGTTCCATGAAAATCATCTTGGCATATTGTTCATAGGGCTGTCCTGTGGCCTGAAAGGGAAGACATAAACCAGTTAAATCCACAAGAAGATCACCTGGAGACATATAATTCTTCTGGTAATATCCAAAAGATTAAGATTTGCACCTTCAAACTGAACACATCAGACATTGCTCAAGGGCACAAACCTGCTTTCCTAACCTCTAGGGGCGGCCTGGAGAGTGATGCAAAGTAGGTGTTTTGCATCTCGAAAAAAAAAAACACCTGGGTATACATTACCTGATTTGACATAACAGATTGGGCTGTGGCCAGATTTGAAAACTGAAAACTGCCATTAAGAGCCAACATTAAGCCAACATGTCACTTTGCAGCTGCAGGCAAAACATTTAATTATCTGACATACAATACACAAACAAGCACAATACCAGTGCATTCACACACAAATGATCAAACACTGGGACCCAAAAGAATCAGGTGACAATAAACAATCAACTGTTCTTTAAAGAAAAAGTTACATTACATCCTTAAACAAACACATAAACCTTAAACTACAAACTTCAAGTTTTTTATGAATTAACTATTATAAAACTCATATTACATCACTCCAATCCTGGCTAGCTGTTCAATATCCAATTGATTTTCAGATTTCGCTGATTGCTCGCTTGTCTGGCCCAAAGGTATGTAGAAGTGTTGACCCCATGGCAGCCAGTCCAAAGCCTCACATCTTATCTAAACATGTTGTATCTTAAGATGTGCTTGACATGGTGGCCCTGATTTTATAAGAACCTGCCCGAAAACATAAGACTTAAAAAAAAACAATTTCATAAGCATGTTAGAGTGTGATGATGTTTTTGAAGAAGTTTAATCTTTTTTATTCTTATTAATCATGATAGATTTTGTTTTGCTGTTATTGACCTGTTGTTGATGTGCTATTTTAACTTATTATTGTTGTTTTTTTTTGTTGCATTTTTATTTTTATTTTTTGCGTTTATATCTTATGTCTTACTTTTCTTGTGAAGCTACTGATTACACTTTTAAATATACTTTGTAAGCAACTCGTGTTTCCTACGCTTCATTTAACAATAATCACTGTGTGTGTATTTAAATGCTGGGACTAATAAAATGCATGCTTGCATCTTTGTGTGTTATGTGTGTGCAGTGCAGTATGTAGATCCTGCTATGTTTCCTTATATGCGTTTACTTTTTGTTGTCATTAAAAAATTGTGCTAATGAATTTGTTGGTTATTCAACCACATCTTATCTGATAAAAAGTAGCCTCCAAGTCTGCCCTGTTTGGAATGATTTCAATCCTTCCATCTTGTAATTATTGATCAGTATTGATTTTGTGATCACTCACTAGACTCCTGTGATTGGGTGTCTCTGCTCTTGCTCTGATATAGGGGAGAAAGGATAGAGCGAGAAGTATTTTTTCTTTGCTCTCATCCTGGTGATGTATGGCTGCCATGATCTAACAACAGCGAGAGCCAAAACCTAAATTCACTGAGTATTCTTGACAGAAAAAAAGACAAAAGGCTGCAACCACAGGTAAGCACATTTTATGGTCTTTATGTTTTTTTTATGGCTTATTATTTCATCTGAAAATAATTTATAAGGAACATAGGTTTTAATGTGGAAAGTTCGCTCTCAACATGTAAGACACCTGATCAGTGCAGCTTGATGTCAAATACAGACAGTGTTTTACCAAACCTTTTACATTTTAAATGTAAACCAATTTGCAAACTTTTTAGTAAATGAATTTCCCGTTGGCTGCATCCAGTACTTGCATACAACATTACTTATCTGAACTTGTTAATTTCCCCAAACATAACCAAGTAGTATTGCTGCTTTAACTTAAACAAGATTTAGTGACCAAAGTAAATTTTGAAAAAGCCAGTGTACATGTAAAGGGGTAGAAACTTACACATCGTCCCTGACTTTTCCAAAACCAACACCAAACTTAACTTCGCATGTTATATTTTGAAGCAGAGGGCCACATGACTTTGGAGTGACGATGTGTTGATTGTGCTCTGCTGCTGGAACTCATTCTGTCCACTGAATGTATTGACAGGTCCAAACTGCCTTCCAGACTCCTGATGATGCTGCTGATGTTCAGCTAAAGATTGTGACTCAAACTGGGAAGTTTCGGAACCAGATTTTATAAATCCATTGTGATAATGCCCTTGATCCTGCACTTCTTAACACTGATCTTGGTGGAGTTCACAATCGGAGCTTCACTCGACATAAAAACACCGGACATAAGAGCAGACGATATCAATATTTTTCTGACTATGGCATGGCAAGTAGCCAGCTACATACGCCCTAATTCCAGCTGTTATGTCTGTGGCCTGATGCCCTACACAGCTGGAGAAGGTCTACCTCTGATGGCCTTACCTGCCTCTGACTGTGATACCTGCCATCTGCTGCACGTTCCCAAGCCTCACTCCTATTCTCGCTCTCATTGTTCCAGTCTCTCCAAAATGAGGCCGCTTAACTGTACAAAAGGACATTCAAACTGCTACAGATGTCTCAAACCCCCCAAACCCGTCCCCATACAACTTATCCCTCAGAAGTTTCCTTGGTGTCTCCAGAATGACGGCGAGACACCTGTAGGACAATCAGATTGCCTTCAAACATTCAAATGGGACCCAAGACCAACCAATACTGAATCTGAATCTCTGGATTCTGCCCCACACTGTGTGAAAGCAGCCGGTCCTGCTCAGTTTGCTGCCCTAGCCCGCCGCACCGCTCACTGCTCCATTTCCTCCCCTGAAGGGATGTACTGGGTCTGTGGAAACCTTGCGTACCCGCATCTTCCTGTGGATTACCGAGGACGCTGTGGCTTGGCGTATGTCATTCCGGCAATGAGAGTGGCTCACTCCTTGCCCGAGAAAACTCCTAAACGGGCACGACGTGGACTTTCAGACATCTTTGGGACACATCACCAATCAAACTTTAAGAATGTACTGGGCACTCTTATTCCTTTTTATGGAATTATGTCTGCGCAAGATCAAATCGCAGATCTGTCTCATGCGATAGAGGTTATAGCCAATCAAACTGGTAGAGCTCTCATGCTTCTGTCCAGTGAACTGGCCTCTGTAAGACTGGTAGCCTTACAAAACAGAGCAGCTCTGGATTTCCTTTTAGCAGCCCAGGGAGGAACATGTGCTGTCATTGGTTCAGAGTGTTGTACCTTTGTGCCTGACTATAACGCAACAGTTGTTGATATAGTTAACCAGCTTAAAGACACTGCTCACTCTGTGCAGCAGGATAGCGGTTCTTTATTTGACTGGTTTCAAACGGCTTTGAGTTCAATCAGTTATCGTATCGTTCAAGTGATGATTAGTGTAGCTTTTTTCCTTGTATTCATTTTAATACTGTATCTCTTACTATCATGTGCAAAAAAATGCATGTGCAACAATACGGACCATGTCAGGATGAGATTACACAAGCCGACACACCGAATTGGTTTGTATGGTGCAATGGCAGACATGACAAATGAGTTTGACCTTTAGATTTAAAAAACAAACTGTGTGCCGATTTAGTCAGCCAGAAAAATATTTACACTGTTCAAATACATAGCATGTCATATGCAGCGTGCCAAAAATATCAGAATGTCATACTTTTATCTGTTCACATTTTGCAGTGTAAAAGCCAGCATGCTTTTCCGGCTATTCTGACCCACAGAACCCACTGTAGCCAAAGAGTCAGAGCTTACAGTGCAAAATTCACAACTCTATGTATGCTTAGTAAGAGCAGCTGTACTATGTACTAAAATTTAAAAAGAAAGTATGTGATTTGGAATGTGGTGAAAGTATCTTTAGCCATGCTCTAAAGCCAAACAGGAAGTCAGGCGTTTTAAATGTAGTGTGAATTTTTAAGCGTATTTTTAGCCAGTTACAGCACTTTGGTGAACTCCACTTAGTAGGAATACCAGCCCCCATTTTCAACACAGCATTTTGCCATTAAAAAAAACAAACAAACAGGTCTCAAACTGTGAAATTTATGGCTGGAATACTGTGATGCAGTGATCCACATCTAAAAATGAATGCTATTTCGGATTAACATAATTTTTACTCTGTCCGTATAACTAGTGTTTAGATGTTATGCTGTTTGATTTCAAGTTAACTGTAGGAATGTCCTGCAAATCACATTTTCAATTCAAAGCTCACTACTTGAAGACTTGTTGGTATTTCATCAGAAAGTGCTTATATACATTATTGTTATCAGATGCCATGTTTTAGAACTTTACTTCTCTTTGGGGTCTCTGAGACCATCGTCGTGAAAGACGCATACAACTGCCTTACCGTCTGTTATTAAAGTTTTCTGACAGACACAAAGAAGTCTTGTTTTCTCTATTTCATACAGGTAAAGATGCCTTGTATTATTGTTATTTTCATATCCACCAGTCGTTATTTGTCTCACCTTATCTGGGTGGACAACCAGGACTGCTTTGCGGTAGACCTTCTTGACCTGTTCTGGAGTAACCAGGTCAGCCATGCCCACAGGCTTCCAGCGCGTCTCTCCCTCCCACAGCACAGTGTGCATGGTGGACAGCAGAGCACGGATGTTACGCTCCTTCCCCTCGATCCAGTCCAGAATCTGGGTCAAAGAAACAGGCGAGGGAGAGAGGGGAAGCCATTAGCTAGCGATGACCAGATTTGGAACAATTATTAGCAAAAAATGCTTTCAGTGATTTTGGCTCTGGTGACAATTTTTTAAAAGGAGTAATTAGAGGACCCAAAGTTTGGTCATGGAAGACCTACATTGGTCGCTTCATTAAATCTGAAATAAACAGAAACACTTTAACAGCCAAGGGGTTTCGAGTCCACTATCCTACTTTTGGAATCACTGAATTGCTTCTATTGTGTTACGAAACAGATGAAAAAAAACAGCAAACTGATGTCAAATCATAATTTTACTCAGCTGTAGTAACTACTCAATATCTTCATAACTAACTAACAGATGTTGCTCAATATCACATCAGAAAAAAGCCCTGCCTTTATCTTCTCAGGATCCATCTCTTTGGCCATCTCCTCCTTCCTCATCTCTGCAATAGTCCTGGGCCCTTTCTTCTCTTTGGTCCCTGCAAAACCCTGACCCGACAGCAGGTCATCAAAGTTGGCATCTGAAGCTTTGGGCTTAGTACCTGGCAGACAGGGATGCAAATACAGGAAGAGAAAACATTGATAGATCTCATGGGGGAAAAATGCCCTTACAGAAATATAGTTTAAACAACCAAATATTTTGATGAATTTAGATGAATTGAATCAACTTCAACATTTCTTGCTCACCCATGCCAGGTTGTGCTTTGACCCCTGCGCTGGGTGAGCCCCCTCCCATTGCAGAGAAGCTGACATTGTAATTGGGTCGGTTCTGGGGCGATGTGTGAGGCATGGGGGTGTGGCTGGGGCTGGGTTTTGGCTGCGGGGCAGGGCCCTGTCCTTGGGGTTGCCATGCTGCACCACCTCCAGCACCTGGCTGCCACGAGGGGAAGCCAGCTCCTGTGTGGGACTGCCACCCTTCTGCATGCTGGGGAGATGGAGGAGGTCGCGATGGAGAGCCCATTGGGGGGTGTGGAGGGGCAGGTCCAGTGGGTGTGGTGGGTTTGCTGGAGAAGCCAGAACCTGTGAACGGAAAGGATGGAGATAAAAACACAATGAAGAAATAATTCAAACTCAGCTAATGTGCTTCAGAAACGTTCCAGGAACTGACCTCCAAGGCTTCCCCCGAGATTGCCTATATCAGCGAACGGGTCCAGAGTGTTTGGCTTGGTTTGGTGAGTGGGGGTGCTATGGACCGAGCCTGTTGGGCTAGTAGTTGCTGATCGACTACCCATCCCAAAGCCTCCTCCTGAATCAATCAACAATGCATAGATATTTTAGAGATATATATGTACTTTTTACATTTTTTACCAACTCCCACAGATGAATTCTGTACATGCAAACATATTTAGATGAACATTTTGCCCCTTTTTTGTATGTGCTGGTAACTGGTTTCTACCTGTGCTTGTAGTAGCAGGTCTGTTCCAGTCCCATCCTCCCTTTGCATTTTGCTGCTGAATGTTGACGGTTGGGGTCGTGGGAGGGACAGGGGAACTCCGGCCTAGTCAAGCACATCAAAGTTCATCACAGACTGAGTTCACAGTGAATGGGAAGTGATGCAACACGAGCCCACAGAGCCAAAGAAAATAATAGCGAGGCTGTGTCTCATAGAGGCACGGCTCGGTGACTAAATGGATCTGGTTGTTGGATGTTGGGAGTAATATTACTGATATTTCCTTCTTACAAGGCACAGAAAAGTGTCATAGCGTCCTATAAAAGTCATGTACAACTTATTGTAATAGTTTCAAAAGTATGTCCTGTGAAGTATGCAACCTCCTCTTAAAACTGATCAGGCGAGTTTAGACTTATTTAGCACTACAGCAAGCTCACGTTGGCCTCTGGCCCACAATATACACTAAATGTTGCTGTCACTTGTAATGATGAATGGGCATACATGTGATTTTGTTGTTTTCTGGCTTCCTCATGCACAGGGTAAAGGTGTGAAGTGTAAAGAAATATCTTGTCTAAAAATGTTATTTGATGGGAAATGAGTCGTGCTGGAGGTGAATTATAATACCTGTGCAGCCTCTATGCAATACAAATCAGACACACTGCAGAAAGTACTCAGACATCATGCAAACCAATTCACTACTAACAGCCAAAACCCGGTGTTGAGTTAGCAATAAGTAGAGCAGAGATATGAGAAAGGAAAAGAATTTAAAAATAAAACAGTGCAGTCTAATGATTCTCTAGGAAAAAAAAGAAGTTTTAGAAGGTGTCGCTAAAGATGAGTTATAGAAACAGCCATGATGCATGTGTTGAGCAGCAGAAGCAGAATTGCAGAAACTGTATAACGTGCCTTACTTTATATGGACATTTTTTGTTCCAAAATGCTGTGAGTATGAGCAGCAGAGCAGCAGAAGCATGCCTTACCCAGGGTTGCAGGCTGCAGGGTGGGTGATGGTGAGCGAGCAGCATGCAGGAAGGGGTCTGGCTGCCCCATATTACCTGGTCCAAGGAATGAACCCATCATGTCCTGTGGCTTAGGCATGGGACCCGTCCCAAAGGGATCAAATGCTGAGAGAAACAATCATACCAACCAATGTTGTTTATCAGTGGTAATAAATATAAAAACCTTAAGTGTAAAGTTTAAATTTTGGACATTTGTGCAAGTTTAAAATCTTGACATTTGTGCAAGGGGTTGTGCTTTACATTGAATGTACGTTCAAACTTTGGGTCTCACCTGTTGGTGCAGGAGAGGGACATGGCGAGGCAGTGTTTGGGACTACTTTATGTGGTGTGGACTGAGCAGATGACGCTCCACTAGCTGGCTGGGCTGGGGCCCCAAACAAGTCCCCGAGGAGGTCAGTGGTTGCAGCTGCAGCAGAGGGGGGCTGAGTTGAAGGACGGCTGATGTCCTCCCCATCGAGGCCAAGGAGATCCACTTCTGCAGCGGGTGCAGGAGCAGCAGGCATCGGAGCAGAGGGGTCGGGTTTCTGAGGGGCCGAACTCGCATTACTTTGCTGGCTGGAGAGAGAAAGCATCTCATCGTCCGAAGGCTCGCTCTCCTCACCGTGACCCCGACCGTCTGGACCTCCGTGGGGCCGGCTAGGCTCTGCAGGAGGATGACACAAAAACAAAAGGAAAGGGGGAGCGAGAAACAGAGATGTAATGAATTAGAATATGACGCATAAGTGGCCAAGCGGAATAAACTGATAGAAAAACAACACAAATAAAGGAAATTAAATAGGGCAAAGCTGACAGGAAGACTGAGCAGGCTAAGAGAATAAAGGAAGGAATAAGGTGCAACTACATACGTCATCTCTGCTACCAGCTAGTTTCCTGACACTGTGAGCTGGTTGCTAAAATACACTAAGCTGCACACTTGTAGCTACTCTCACAAAACTGGAAATAAGATAATTTCTAGAAGAACAGGACAAATTCTTTTTTACAAGGTTCTGATCAATAAAACGTGTTGTGCTTTTTAATCAGGGATGGGATATACAGTATGCCTTTAAATTGATATCAATCTAGACCTATATTTCCCTTTGGCAGAACATTTTTAATCTGTACATGTAATAGTTAAACAGTTTAGCTCTTATTTCACTTAACTCATGTCACTGAAAAACCCACAGAACTTTCTCCACATTCCATCTCTAAAATATCTACCTGGATACAGGGTGAATACACATTAGTCTGTTCTTGTAAGAATAAATGAAAGCTTAGTGATTTATAACACTAGCTAGTTACTCAGCTCCCCTGATAATTGCTTTTTTTTATGTGACAAACAGATTAAAATGTTCTACCAAAAAGATATATCACTGTATAACAAGGATGGGGTAATTTCAATTCAACCAATGGAAATGGAAACAGATAAGTGATTTCCTAATAACAAAATATATAATTGTTAGAATATTCAATGTTTTTGATTGAATTGAACCTATCCCAGGTTAATAAATGCCACTGTACTGAACAGTTTCTCTAACAGGTCCGTCTCTTCTGTCTTACCCTCCAGATCCAATCCCTCCATCTCATCTTGTCGGGACAAAAATACAAGTTAGTTAATTAGTGTGTTTTGTGTCTGCATGTAAATGTTTTTGAATTTGGTACTTAAAAGTTCCTGATCAACTAAGTAAGTGTTAAACACAAATATGTTGACTATGTTGTTTTTTTTTGTTGTTGTTGTTGCTGTCAATCTATGTACATGGAAATAGACAAAAATAGCAGAACAAAGGCAGAACAAAGGTAAAAAAAAAAATTAATAAATAAAAAACTGTTGACTATTATAATCCAGTACGCACAGATATAAATTTTACAGGAATATAAAACAAAAATGCAGCTCTGTGATATGAAGGGGTGCAAGAGGGTCTGGCATATACAAAGATTAATGAGTGATCAATAGTATTAACTAAACCATTGATAGTGATGATCCCAAGTGTAAACTATAAAACATACAATGTTCCAGTAAAGTGGATGTTAGCTGTTGGTCTTAGTGAAAGCCTGCAGGGAGTAAACATGTGTGCACATTAGCAGAGACAGTTTGTGTGATGTCATGTGTGTCCCCAGTGTCCCCATCCCACAGTACCAGCGATAGCTAGGGCGTCCTGATGCTCCTGGTGGCAGGAGAAGAGCACATTGGGGTTCAAGTCTTTACAGGGGAACTGCTCCCATGGTGGGGTCAGGTCTTTCTGCTTGTCCACACCCTCCACCTCCACATCCAGAATCACATGGAAAAGCTGCGGATACTTCTCAGGAGAGTCACATGCGTCCAGCTCTGGTCTAAGGGGACATAATGTATATGTGTTATAGTGAAAGGAAGAGAGGGGTTGGAACAAACCAGAATCAGATGGATTGTTTAAAATATGTTTTTCTAATTTCAGTCCATTCTGTCAACCAGGTACTTGAACTGTTTTCATTTTATGTGACACTATAGACTTCTTCTTCTGTAGGCTTTGTTCTTAGCCCTACTAATGTGGAAATAATTGAATAGAATAGATGTCCTTACTTGTTGAACTTTAACATGGTGGTCCCCGGGGCAATGAAGCCAGTGTGGAACTGGATCTGGAAGATCTGGGTGTTGGATACCTGTTTGAACCAGTTGCAGAAGAAATGCATCAAAAATCCAAAATAATTCTCTTACTCCAATTTAAATCGGACTATATGATGTTAATTCATAGATAAATTGCATGTTTCTTTGCCATTTGTAAAAAATATCTTTGGAAAATAATGTCTGCTTTCATAGCTTTTGCTAAAATTTAGATATTTTATAGGGCTCTATCAGCTATAATCTACTCAGTAGATACAGTGGAGTCAAAGGGGGGTTGATAGGCAAGTTGTACAAAGAGAGATTTTAATTGTGTTGAATAGATTTATGATTGAAAAAGAAGATAACTGCTAAGTTAATACATAGGGTAGATTTTGGTAGCTGCTTCCTTTGACCTAGGCCTACTGTACAAGTTGTGGTCTGATACACATGCAGTTTCACAATGCCATTAAAACCCTTCAGTGAATCTAAACAGCAGATATACTGTTGGAAGCAAAATTGTTGAATTACCAGAAGAAACAACAGCAACTAGACCAAAGTTGTTAAAAAAGACTTCTGGTGACTATAAAACCTCTTCTCATACTTTAAAATTCCCAGTGGTGCTGTTTCAGAAAAAAACCCATTTTCCCATAACCTAGGTTTATCAGGAAGTTAAAAACCAGTCCCTGACATGTTGCTTCTTGCTCTTTCTTTCATTCTGACATTTTGTGAGTTTGTGATGGCTAAGTATTTTAATTTAGCACATCCTAAATAACAAAGAGTTCAATAACATTGATCCAACATCAACATGTTGTTTTTATCAGGTTTGATTGTCACGGTCGAGTTATCAGTACAAAGATGTGGCTTGTAGTTCTTTGACAGATATTGGCCCTGGGAGCAAAAGCCTTTGAAGAATTCAGCATAAAGCACAGGTAGATTTACCTTGGCCTGCAGACGTCCACCGATGGTCGACCTCATGTGGTAGACGGAAACCACGACGTCTCCCTGCACACTCACACCCAGATGGAAAACTACCTTACCCTCTTGGACCCTGTGCTCTCTGGACATGCAGAGTGTGTGGGAGGGGGAAATGAAACGAAATGAGGGCAGAGGAGGAAAGAATAAATAGGGCAGCAATTGTGAGAAAAATAATTAAATGTTGCAGAGAGAGAATGAGAGTGGAGAACGCTGCATGAAATCCTCAATTCTATTTGAGGCTTACTCATTTCAAAAAAAGGCACTGCTGCTCCTACCTCATCCTCTCGTACTCCTGTGCAGTGGTGAAGATCTTTGTCTCTCCAATGAGCACGTCGCAGAAGGGCCGACAGCCGCTGCGCTGCTTGTTGAAGCAGGGGACTGGACTCATAGTGAGACCTTTGATCATCAAGGGCTTGGAGTGGGGTAGACTGGGCTTTTCTGATACCATGCTACACACATAGCCTATGTACCTGCATGGAGAGAAGAATGGATCATTGCTTTTAGGCCTGTCATGACCATATTTTGTTTGACGAGATGTGGTCCCGAAAGAATGGAGATAACTAGTATGGCCAGACAATTTAATGCCACATATAGAACAAAATAATGTAAGTATGCAAATTTTTTCAAAGAGCTATGACCTTTAATTGTGTGACACAGAGAGCAGGTTAGAAGACAGAAGTGGCGCTAACAGAAATTCCAACAAAAAGGTGTAAAAAGTGAGTAATTATTGTCCTGCCATTCTTATTAAAACATGAGACTGAATTATATATGACATATGGAGACAACCTTTATACCTTTTGTTGAGCTTGATAAGTCGGTATTGTGGTTATTGTGACAGGCCCACCTTTAGTTTTTCTAAATAATACATCTCAAAATTAGTGCTTCACCTTGTGTTGAGCTATTTGTGAATTACATAGCTGATGTCAATGCTGCCCTTTCCATAAACTCCTGGTCAACTTATGTTAAAACCCTGACTCATCATGAGCGAGATCTTGCTCAGGCATGGGCTGATAAATATTACAGGTGCTGGCTGGCAGGGTAATAAAATGCCCATCTATGAGTGTCTGCCGGCTCTGCAGCCTGAGATTCATGCTCAGGCTGAGGAAACTGGGGACTGTTGGCTGCACTATTTATGTTTTGATTAGCCTGTCCCCTTCAGCAGCAAATGGCCTGAAATGATGGTATCATGCT